>VMDR010031290.1:0-12093 GCA_007922815.1 Macrotus californicus | reverse complement strand
TTTAATGTTTATATTGCTATTTCTTTATGCTAATTTCTACATATACATTGTCTCTTTCAGTTACCCATCAATTCACTAATTCATTCTCAGACCTCACTTTCTATATCACAACTATCCACCTACCTCCTCTCTTCCACTCATCAATCAAAAACTTTTTAACCTATCTACCTGTAATCTTTCCAGTGCTTTCTCCACTGGGGAATACATTTGGTCTTTATCACCACCTCAACATTGTTTTAAATGCAGTATATACTTTGACTTAGTTAATGAGGTAAAATAACTTTCTTTTTTTTTAAATTATGAAATATTTTTAATTATGAAATATACATACAAAAGCATAGAAACTATTATAATGAACACCTATGTGCCAACAATTGAGCATATGAAATAAACATTATTTTTTCTTTTTTTTATTACTTTAGTGTTGTTCATTTACAGTTGTCTGCATTTTCCCCCCCACCATTCCCTCCCCCACCCCAGGCCAATCCTACCTCCCTCCCTTGCTCCCACCCTCCCCTTTGGTTATGCACATGTGGTAATGAGGTAAAATAACTTTCTTTTAACAAAATAAGAGCTTCACAATGATTACACTTTCAAAAGTTATCTGCTAGGAATGTACCAGTATGAAAGCCTTCCCTCTACCGCCTTCAGGGGTGGATGTCAGAAAGAATTCAAGGAAAGTAATTTAAAGGCTGCTTGAGGCAGAATATAACAGATATACTTAACAGCTAACCAAGAAGCTTCCAAGGAAAATCTGAGGAGTGAGATGTCCACAGAAGCTTTGAACAGCTCCAGCAAACTCCTGGAAAACTAGAAGAACATGCACATGCATGTGGCTGTGCACTTGCCCCAGGCTGTGTGCCTGCTCAAGACTGACCTGAGAAGGGGTCCTACACTGTCATCTCTGGCTGACCTTAAGG
Source organism: Macrotus californicus (assembly GCA_007922815.1). Lineage (NCBI taxonomy): Eukaryota > Metazoa > Chordata > Mammalia > Chiroptera > Phyllostomidae > Macrotus > Macrotus californicus. The sequence continues at coordinate 11,173 of VMDR010031290.1, read as the reverse complement.
CTCTGCACAAGTAAGAAGAAGAGGCTAAAGCAAATGGAAAACATGCCTTAATAGGCATACAGAGCCTCCCAGCAAAGGCAGAGGAGCCTTACTGGTTCCAAACCTTTAAGGAAATCTCTGTCTAATCATTAACTGACCACCAAGTTCACTGAGTAGAAATTTCAGTGACCATATGACAAAGAATACATACTGTTTAGAATTAGTTCATAAATGGCACTAAAAAAAAAAAAAAAAACACAACTATAACAAATAGCAATGACAAGAAGCCCTGGGGAAGGGAGAGGATCAGATTTTCATTCTTGGCATTATTTACTAATAATCTAATAATTATATTATAGTTCATGATATTCATTAATGTAATAAAATTTTATATCATTTTAAATGCTTAGTTTTCCACCAAGGAAGTATGTGACATGCAAAGAAATATGGAAGTATGGCCTATATATATGAAAAAAGCATTCAGTAGAAACTGTACCTAAGAGACCCAGATGTTAACCTTACTAGACAAAGACTTTAATTACCTGTTTTAAATATGATTAAAGAATCTAAAGAAGGCCATGTCTAAAGAACTAAAGGAAAATAATGACAATGTTGTCCAACCAATGAGAAGGTAGAAAGTATAAAGAAGAAAGAACCAAATAGAAACCCCAGAGCTGAAAAGCATAACTGATACAAAAGATTCACAGCACATTTGAGCAGACTGGAGAAAAGATCTGTGAGCTTAAAGATCTGTGATTACTAAGTCTGAAGAACAGAAAGAAAATGGAATGAAGACAAATGAACAGAGCCTCAGGGACCTGTGGAATATAACATCAGAGGTATCAATATATGCCTGATGGGAGTCCTAGAAGGAGAGCGGGGAGAGCAAGGGGAAGACATCTGAAGAAATAATGGCTGACCACTTCCTAAATTTAATGAAAAACGTTAGTCCACATGTCTAGAAGCTCAATGGACTTCAAAGATTTCCACACGAAACACAATCTGTCAAAAGACAACCTTGAAAGCAACTAGAGAGAAGTGACTCATCCTACCTAAGGGATACTCAGTAAGATTAACAACTGATTGCTCAGCAGTGGACATTGAAGGCAGAGGTAGAGAGAGAGCTTTCAAAGTGCTGAAAGGAGACCGCTCAAAGAGAAAAAAATGGCCAAGTTAAGTAACTGTAAATGCCTGAGATCAATGGTAAAGATCAAAATGTATTCTGCATTTAGATTTCTTCCTAAAAATCCACTTTAACAAAACTAGGACATGAAATTGTAAATTATATGTATGGGGTCCATTTTTCTTTTTTAATCCAAAGGTAACTAGTTTAAGAGCCTCGGATTGATAGCCAAAAGGTCTGCCACTAACTAAATGTGTACTCTTGAACATACTACCTAACTTCTCTAAGCCACAGTTAACCTCTCTGTAAACTGGGAATCCTATTTTCCTCACTATGGCAATGTATAATCTTTGTAAATTGTAAATGGCTATTCACAAGGTAGTTTCATCTGCCACAGCTGCCATCAGTGTTATTGTTTCTGCTACTACCAAAAACCCGAGTGATGGTGGGAAAGCAGCTATTCTTCCCCCTACCATAATCACCTGCTGACTTGGCGTCCTGAGAAATCTGGACGTGGGGGAGGGGAGGGGAGTGATGAAGATGGAAGCCTCTGCTGTAACCAGACTTTAATAACTTAGTCCTGAAGGGAAGCTCCAGCTTTGTACTTCCTGACCAGCCCTACATAGTCAGCTCCCTCTGTTTTGTTATAATATAAAGGAAAGGACAAGTTGAGGCAGACTGATAGAATACATCACTTACTAGGTCTCGTCTGTCTTTACCTACTTGCTTTTTATTATGCACATAAGGACAGGAAAGACACTTCCTCTGTATCTTTTGCCTAGGCTGCTTAGTGGCACTGCGTGGGCAAAGAGGCAATGGCCCAGCTTCAGCAGCCCCTACACAAAGAAATCAGAGCTATTAATCTATGAGGACAGATGGGCAGTCACAACCCTGCTAATAGCCTTGGCAGTACTATTAAGTAATAAAAACAAGTTAAGTGCCAAAATATCCTTTGTACCAAAAATATTTTTAAATCACCAACACACATGCAAATCTTCCCAAATTAGCCATCAAATGGAAACAAATTGTGGAATAACATTTTAAATGCAAAAATACATGTGCTCTTACCAACTGGCAGATATACAACCTAAAATATATTCATATGCAGAGGCCACATATGCTGAGAATACAGTTTATTATGTATGGCTGGCTAATTTTTTAGGTCCTGTCAAATAATGCATAGGAAAACAAAATGTAATAAAAATATATATAATCCTGACAGTCATTTGAAATGTACCATGTGTTCCATGTGGAATGTTTTCCAGTGAAACCAATTTACTTGCTCCCACTTCCCATGACTCAGTACTAGATACTCAGGCTTTCTAAACTATTTTTTGGCAACCAAACTTTCTTGGAATAGTCCCCTTTCCTTCAAGTTATTCCATGCAGGCACTAATAATAAATCCTCAGTTATAGATATGTAACTAAAGATCATTCACATCATCTCTTTCAAACCTAAAAGCACATAATGAAGTTATTTTAAATAGATCACACAAAATAGTGCCCAGAATTATTCCTTGAGAATAATTAATTGCTACCATATGAAGCACAACATGACCACATTCGATTTTTAGTTTAATTATGTTACTACTAGCCTAGAGATTAGCTGGGCAATGTCAAGTTCTAACTGGAAGATTAGTGAGCTAATGGAAAGTTTGTTAAAAAGTGGGTGTGATTGCAAAATAATTTGAAGGGAGGGCTCAGTATGTAAAGCAAAACCTTTTTAGAAGACTGGTAAAGAAGCTAAGATTGTTACCACTACAGCCCCTTTCTGCATTGATTAATTTAAAAGCTATTTATTAAGCATGTATCATGAACCAGACTCCGTGCTAGGAGTTTATTGGGGAAATAGCTGGAGTTCTTTAAGAATACTTGTCAGAGGACACGCGGAATGCAAGCTGGGCTTCAGGAAGGAGCAGTGGGCTGCTTTAGAATCATACCATTGCCCTTGCCCCTCCTTAACAGGGGCTCAGCTCTGACACATGCCTCATTTCCCTCTTTCCTAGTCACCACCCAAACTATAAGATTTATCCTCTCTTGTCTAGATACTGATTTGTAGCCCTTTGCCCTCCTCTTACCAGTCCGCTTCCTCTTCACCTCCCAAACTCTTCCACAGGGCCCTCTGGAACACCTGCTCCGTGATTGGTGAACTCCCCTAAACCTCAGCCTCTTCTTCAAGCATTTCTCCTGTCTTCAGCCTAAATGAAACCTTGCTGTCCCCTGGGACTCTGCACCTTGTAACCATCTGGGGTAGAGGCTGTTTATTCTCTCGGATTCCCACGGTCAGGAGATGCCAGTGCCACTTGTCTTCTTCTGCCCTCCTGTGAAACCCTTCTGCTGCTTCCAGACTCACTGCACCTACCCTATATCATCCTCCCCTCTTTGATCTGCCAAGTCTTGAGTCACTTTCTGTCATTCTCAGAAGTCTTTGCCCTGTGGCATCCAGTCTTTTTCTTCACTGCTGTCGACATCCATGCCAATGACCCAGCCAAACCCTAGGCTGACCTCACCCTTGTGCTTTTCTGACTCGCACTCTGTCTGACTGCCAACACCCATGCCCACACACAAGCCCTGGCCCTCGACAGCATCCAGAAGTGCTGTGCCTCCCAAGTTGTTCATTCCAGCCTCCTGATCTCTGTCAGTCTCTCCAACCTGCTGACTCAGCAGGCCCCACTATGGTCATTTATTAAACTGTATATAAACCTGTAGTTATCTGCTTTCCTCCTATCCATCACCTTACTCTGTTTTTACATCTCCTTTAACTAGTTTATAGTCTTAATTCATCATTTAAAGCACCCTCTTGCAAATAACTACCCGAAACTTGGTTGTTGTCTGTCCTTCCATTACACTTTCCTGACAAAAAGTTAAGGCTGGATGAACCTACTGTTATGTGTTGACACAGGTAACTCCCCTCCCACTCTCCAGAATAACCAGCTCTGTACTCCGGATGTCCACTTGGATGGCTCACTGGTGCCTCCAATTCAGTTTGTCTCGAAATGAACTCACGATCTCCTCTTCTCTACTCGACATATATCACAAAGCTACTCCTCAGCGAGGCAAGTGAGTCTTACCATCCCAGTGAAGGACGTCAGCATCCACACCGTGGTTTGAGCCAGAAACCTGGGAGTCATTCTTGATACCTCCCTCTTCTTGTATCTAACCAGTCAAAAAATTTTTGTGTCCCAAGAATCTCCCACACACCACCCCGCGGCCACCAACCATACACTGAGCTGTGCATTCCCAGCGTAGACCACTGCGTACACCTCCTAATTGATCTTTCACATCCGTGCTTGCCCCTTTTTGATCCTAATGGTAATCTCTACAAGGTAGCCAAAGGTCTTAAAAACATAGATTTGACTGCCTTAACTTCTTCACTGCAAACCCTTCAAAGAGAGCCCTTTGACCTTATTAAGATAAGGTCCAAAGCCCTAAAACCAATATGGTTTTTATTACCTACATTTCACAAACGAGGGAACTGAGGCTCGGAGTCATTGAGTAAGTTGCTAAAGGTCTTGGACCAGTGATTTGGCTGGCAGGGCCAGGGTTTTATACCAACGAGATTTTTTTTTTGGTTGAGGAATGTTGACTGACACCGTTATTGCTTTGGGGGGGTGTGGGGTGAGGTGCTCAGGAGCTCTTAGTGGGGTGGGCCTGCAACAAGATTTTTTATGATGGACAAATAAGAAAACACAAAGATTATATTTATAAGATTTATAAATTTATGGCTCAATATATATTTGAATGGACAGTTGACTAAAGTTGCCTCTCAAATACTAATTGTACTCAGTCACATTAGCTTTTCTTTTGAAGTTAAATATATTCTTGTAATGGGAAAAGAGTTAATATGTGAGTTTTGCAAATGCACTTATAGGTATACAATTTAAAATTTTTCAACAGAAGTTTCATTTGGAGTGAATTTATTAATAACCATTTATTAACCAAGGAAAATAAGATATATAAAAGAAATCCTGACAAACACCAACTGGTATATTTTCAGATGTATTTCTTTAGTAGTTTTCTGTTGTTTTCTGCATTTTCAGAGTAGCCTGGAATGTTCCAGGTGAAGTATGTAACCACAGAGCCAGCCTCACACAAAGTTGTGAACTAAAGTTTTTTATTTGGTTTTCTTCCAAATCTCTTTTTGATTTCTCTCAATTCCTTGTTCTCTAACCCCCAGTTGGTACAATCCACTTTAATGGCCAGTAAACTGCCAATGGCTTCCCACAACAGTTCCCAGCTTCGACTGCCTTATGTTGTGGACCTGTTCCAGCCCTCGCTTTGTACATCAAAACTCACTGGGACTTTTTCCTGAAGGCCCCACTCTGCTTCCTAATGTGACCGCTAATTTTCATAAGCTATTATATATTACTTTTAATGGAGAACGTCTGGACACAATACCAGAAACAAGTATTTTTTTCACTCTTTTCTGTGTATCCTCTCTACCAAGAAGATGATTTTTAAATTTACATCCTATTATTTGTATTTAAAAAATAAGTATAGTAAATATGTTTTTTCTAAACTTATTGGCGCTCTTCCACTGAAATTTTTATATTCTTATACACATGCCTTACCCTACTTCCCACAGCCTGTCCACCTCTGGCTGTGAGTGTCCTCAGCCCAAGGCCTGGCTCACTGGCAGTCACTAGCAGTGCAGAGGAGTTCAGCAGTAGGATATTCCTTTATCTCTCAAGTCATAGCCAACAGGAAGGGACACATTTTTTTATTGTTGTTCAAGTACAGTTGTCTCCATTTTCCCCCTACAACTGCCCCCCCCCTCAACCCCAGCCACCCCCACCTCCCACCCTCGGTCCTACCCCCCTTTGGCTTTGTCCAGGGGTCCTTTACACATGTTCCTTGATGACTCTTCCCCTTCTTTCCCCCATGATCCCCCTCCCTCCTCTTTTCTGGTTACTATTAGTTTGTTCTTTATTTCAATGTCTCTGGTTATATTTTGCTTGCTTGTTTGTTTTGTTGATTATGTTCCCCTTAAAGGTGAGATCATGTGGTATTTGTCTTTCACCACCTGGCTTATTTCACTTAGCATAATGCTTTCCAGTTCCATCCGTGCTGTCGCAAAGAGTAGGAGCGCTTTTTTTCTGCTACGTAGTATTCCATTGTATAAATGTACCATAGTTTTTTGATCCAGTCATTTACTGATGAGCACTTAGGTTGCTTCCAACACTTGGCTATTGTAAATTGTGCTGCTATGAACATTGGGGTGCATAGGTTCTTTTGGATTAGTGTTTCAGGGTTCTTAGGGCATAATCCCAGAAGTGGAAGGAACACATTTTTTTTTGTTATCATTTCTACAGAGGGGAAGGTTGGGAGAAAGGGAGGGAGAGGAACATCGATGTGAGAGAGAAACATCGCTCAGTGGCCCCTCATATGTTCTCCAACCAGGGACAAAACCCACAACCCAGGTATGTGCCCTGACTAGGGAATGAACCAACAACCTTTCACTTTGCAGGATAATGCCCAACCAACTGAGCCACAGTGGTCAGGGCATAAGGGGACACATTTTAATGGATGTGCACCAGAAAACTGTTGAACTATGATTATTACCATGTTTCTGAACATGCAGGTTCAAGGTTTATTATTTTCTTCCAAGTCCATCCCATTGTTTCTGACATAACACCCATGCTTCAGAAGTGTTCTTTGAGCTTGAAAAGGATTAATAATTTGTAACTAACATTTCTTAAGCTTTTACTGTGTGGTATTGAATGAAATGCTTTGTCTCATTTAACCCTCACAAGAATTCATGAGAGTAGTTCTGTTATTTCCCCCCTTTTAGAGGTATAGGAACTAATGTTAAAAAATTAATTTGCCCAAGAATGCATAGCTAATGGAGCCAGGATTTGAATCCTATTAGGTCTGGCTCCAAAGTTCATGCTTTTGTCTTCTATACTTCTTTGTGGAGATTTCTTAATGTGTCAGATGGGCTGAATCACCTAGTATGTGATTCACCCATTCATCCATTCATGAATTATTTATTAACTTATTCAGCAACTTTTTTTGAACATTCACTGAATACACTTTGCCAGGTGCTGTGGAAATCCAAAGCTTAGCCAAATAGAAATCATTCCCTCAAGGACTGTGTCTACCAAGGAAGACGTGTATAAAAATAACTGTAACATGAGGTACACAGCGATAAGAGCTGTGAAGCAGATTCCCATTTTACAAAACTATTGGCATTCGGAAAAGGGAGAGAATTTAGAAGGTGTTATTTCCTTTGAACCTTGATTGATGGGAAGGAATTAAACATGAGACAACAAGAAACTAGAGAGTCTTACGAGTATTTCGGGCAGAGAGAGTATGTAGGAACAAAGACCCAGAAGGGAAAGTTAGAAAAAGGATGCCATGGAAAGCCAGAAAAGAATTTCAAGAAATGTTAGCTGTCAGTAGAACACTGTGGATATGTTACTTGTCCTTATCACCGACCAAACATGTGCCTTTGTTTCATCACACTGTCAGCCTCTTCTGCATATCCATGTGTTCTCCTTCTTCCCATCTAGCACCTCTTCACATGTGGGTGCTCACGTTCCTGTTTAAGGAAAAAAAGGTTAAGAAGAAATATGTTGCTTCAGGAAGCTGTTATTAAGATCATAATTATGTCCCATAAACAAAGCAACAAACAACAAGTGATGGAGAGGATGTGGAGGAAAGGGAACACTAGTGCACTGCTGGTGGGAATGCAGACTGGTGCAGCCACTGTGGAAAACAGTATGGAATTTCCTCAAAACTAAAAATGGAACTGCCTTTTGACCCAGCAATTCCACTGCTGGGATTATATCCTAAGAGCCCTGAAACACCAATCCAAAAGAACCCATGCACCCCAATGTTCACAGCAGCACAATTTACAATAGCCAAGTGCTGGAAGCAACCTAAGTGCCCATCAGTCAATGAGTGGATCAAAAAACTGTGGTACATTTACACAATGGAATACTATGCAGCAGAGAGAAAGAAGGAGATCCTCCCTTTGCAACAGCATGGATGGGACTGGAAGGCATTATGCTAAGTGAAATAAGCCAGGTAGTGAAAGACAAATGCCATATGATCTCACCTTTAAGGGGAACCTAATCAACAAAACAAACAAGCAAGCAAAATATAACCAGAGACATTAAAATTAAAAACAAAAGGACAGTAACCAGAGGGGAGATGGGAGGGGATAAAAAAGGGAAAAGGATGAAGGGTTTTCAGGAACAACTGTAAAGGACACCTGGACAAAACCAGTGGGGGGAAGAATCAGGGGAGGGAGGTAGGGATGGCTGGGTTGGGGGGAGGGGAGAGGGAAAAGGCAGACAACTGTACTTGAACAGCAATAAAATTTTAAAAAATGGGAAAAAAAAGATCTTATTATATCCCCCAAACTGTTAGATTGTTAGAGTATTTTTAAAAATATGTCATTTTTTGAAACTGCTTTATGACCCAGCGATTCCTCTTCTGGGAATATGTCTGAAGAAACCCAAAACACTAATTTGAAAGAATATATGCACCCCTATGTTCGTTGCAGCGTTATTTACAGTAGCCAAGATTTGGAAGCAGCCCAAGTGTCCATCAGCAGAAGAATAGACAAAGCAGCTGTGGTACATTTACACAATGGAATACTGCTTGGCTATAAAAAAGAAGAAAATTTTACCCTTTGCAACAGCATGGATAGACCTAGAGAATATTATGCTAAGTAAAATAAGCCAGTCATAGAAAGACAAGTACCATATTTTTACTGATATGTAGAATCTGATTTTACTGATATGTAGAATCTAATGAACAAGCTGAGCTAACAAGCAAATTTGAGACAGACTCCTAGATACAGAGCAGACTGACAGCTGTGGCAGGGTTGGGAGGCTGGAGGTTCAGGGATTGAGCAAAAAAAGAAAAAATAGAACTCATGGACACAGACAACAGTGTGGTGATTGCCAATGGGGGGTGGGGGTACTGGGAGGAGGTGACAGAGGGTATGGGGGGCATAAGTGGTGATGGATGGAGACTTGACTTGGGGTGGTAAACACACAATACAGTATACACATGATGTGTTGCAGAATTATGCATCTAAAACCTGTATAATTTTGTTAACCAGCTTTACCCCAATAAATTCAATAAAAAGAAAAATAATATGCCATTTTTGCCTCAAGGATATCTGAGTTAACTTAAGTAGACAAACATGTAAGTGAGGTGTTGCAAAGTGTAATGACTTCTGTGATTGAGCAGTATATTGGACATAGACGCTGCAGAGCAGAAGCAGTGATTCGTTCTGCGGGTGGACATCAGGGAAAATACTTCAAGAGAGGAGACCCAGATGAGCCCAGTCCTTCCTTTTTCCTTTTTTTTCTTAAGACAAATGGGATCAATGTGAATGTTCTATTTTAAAACTTAATTTTTAATGTAATAATATATCTTATATGTCTTTTGTGTTAGTATGTATAGATATTTATTCATTTGCTTGTAATCCATTGATTCCATTAGGTAGAGTAACTTAAAACTATTATAATATATATTTAATAGGTCTACATATTATATTTAGTCCTCTATTGATGGATACTGAGTTGTTTCCAGTACTTACTAATACACACAATACACACTTGCATTGGAACCTCTGCAAAATAAATTCTTAGATGTATATTTCCAAGTATTAAATAGATGTCAGATTACCCTCCGAAAATAAGGTATAGAATTGCTTTTTGCACCTCTCCAGAAATGGGAACTGTCAATCTTTCAAAACTGCCAAATCAGTGAATAAATATATTACACTATTGCTTTATTTTGAATTTCTTCAAATATTAGTGAAATTGAGTATCTTTTTTTTTTCATTTTCACCAATAACTTTATTGGTTTGGATGTTTTGAGATTGTCAGCTATCCTGCATGGTAGAATGTTGATTGTTCTCAGTTAATGTCTTGATTGGATTTCTCTCAACTTCAACTGGTCTACCCGACCGTGGAGCATTGTCCAGTGAGAAATCTCCAGCATGAAACTTTGCAAACCACGTTCGACACATTTGATCAGACACAGCACCTTCTCCACACACTGCACAAATCTTTTTTTGTGTTTCAGTTGAGTTTTTTACCCCCTTTGAAATAACAAAGTATATAATGTGCTGAGTATCCTTTCATGGCTGTTATGTGTGTGTGTGTGTGTGTGCACGCATGCACACACCACTGCTGTCAGTGTCTGGGACTTTACCTGTGCAAGCGAATCAGTTTGCCTGTCAGTGTTCATGGATGCTGGCAGAATACATAAGACTCTTAGGTGAGAAACAGCAAACATTGTTGCTCACAGGCTGCATGAGCATCATTTTTGCATTGGTCTTTCTTGTCCCCAAGTCAATTGCAGAAGGCCACCCAGGGGGATGTGATGCATGGAGCAGATATGCAACACTGTGAGGAACGTGAAGCTTCTCGAACTCACCTCTTTTAGAGCACCCCTGCTCTTTGTCCTCGGGAGAGACTTCTTCATCCCTCAAGGTTGCTCTCTGCAAACCTCTCAGCTCTCAGGCCTGGCATTCTTTGCATACCTAGTAAGAATATGCAGGGATGCTCAAGACCCGTAGCTAACCGCCTCTTCCAACAACTGCCTTTGCTTATTTTTCTATACGCTTACTTTTCATTTTCTTACTGATTTATAAGAGCTCTCTGCTATCACAATTATTCCTACATATATCTTTGACTATTGTGTCTTATTCTACTTTGTTTTATTTAATTTGATTTTATCAATTATAGTTTTGGGTTTTTGTTTGTTTGTTTGTTTGTTTTACATCCATGAGTTTCATGCCATACATGGAAAAGGATACCCTATCATGATAATAACATCAATATTTTTTCTCTTAATCTTTCAGTTTTCAGCTTCAACATTTTGATCCTCTTGGAATTTACTTCCTCTTTTATTTTTTTATTGTATCTTTTCCATTTCTATTTAACCCCCTTTTAACCATCCCCCCCCCAACACCATATTGATGTCCATGTCCATGATTCCTTTTTCCTTTTTGCTCCATCCCTCCACTCCCTAACCACCACCTCCTGCCCAGAGCTGTCACCCTGCTCTCTATCTATGAATCAGTCTCTATCTTGCTTGTTCGTT
>VMDR010031289.1:0-12091 GCA_007922815.1 Macrotus californicus | reverse complement strand
TCCCTTCCGCCCATTATCCCCTCCCACCTCCCCTCCGGTTACGGTGAGATTGTTCTTAATTTCAGTGTCTCTGGTTATATTTTGCTTGGTTGTTTGTTTTGTTGATTAGGTTCCAGTTAAAGGTGAGATCATGTAGATTCCACCCAAAAACTACTCAACCTAATAAGTGAACTTGGCAAAACAGCGGGATACAAAGTCAATATTCAGAAATCAAAGGCATTTTTGTACACCAACAATGAAATATCAGAAGTAGAAATCAGGAAAAAAATCCCATTTGATATAGCAACAAGAAAAATAAAGTACCTAGGAATCAACCTAACCAAGGAAGTAAAAGACCTGTACTCAGAAAACTATACAACACTGAAGAAAGAAATTAAGGGAGACACACACAAATGGAAGCATGTAACATGCTCATGGATAGGAAGAATTAGCATCATCAAAATGTCCATACTACCCAAAGGGGTGTGCAGGGCGGGGGGTGGGGGGAGGAGATGGGACAACTGTAATAGTATAATCAATAAAATATATTTTAAAAAAATGTCCATACTACCCAAAGCAATTTATAGATTCATCGCAATCCTTATTAAAGTACCAATGACGTATTTCACAGATCTAGAGCAAACATTTCAAAAATTTATGTGGAACCATAAATGACCCCAAATTTGGGTTGTTTTAAAACCTTTTGATTATTATGAATAATTCTGTTATGAGCACGTATTTGCAAGGTCCTACATGGGCATAACCTTTTGTCTATGAATAATGCCGTGCTGTTATGAACACTTATGTACAGATTCTTATATGGACATATGTTTAATTTCTCCTGGATATCTACCTTGGAGTAGATTTGCTGGGTTAAATAGTGACTTTATGTTTAACATTTTAAGGAACAATTTTCCAAAGTAATTGGACTATTTTAGATTCCCATCAGCAGCCATGAATGAAAGTTTTAATTTCTCAATATTCCCTGCCAGCAACTGTTATTGTTTGTGTTTTTTTATTTTAGTCATCCTCTTTTTTTAAGATTTTATTTATTTATTTTTAGAGAGAGGGAAAGGGAGGGAGAAAGAGGGAAACATCAATGTGTGGTTGCCTCTCGTGCACCCCCTACTGAGGACTTGGCCCGTAACCCAGTGACCTGACTGGGAGTTGAACCTGCAACGCTTTTGCTTGCAGGTTGGCACTCAATCCAGTAAGCCACGCCAGCCAGTGCTAGTCATCCTCTTAACATAGGCAATAGAAGTTTGTAATAACAGGAAGATTATGGGCTTGAGGAGCAAAAACAGTGAGGAGACCAAGTCCCTTCAAGGCCAAGAGGTAATGTGTGTGAGGGAATTTTGGAGTAAATTCTGCATTTTTCACTGATGTTTTTATGTGATGAGTGTCTTATTTGGATTTAGCTGGCAAAGAGAGAACAACTAACAAATGATTATTTAAAACTTGTATTAATGGAAGGTCAACTCACATAAAATAAATATCAAAGATTTGCTTCAAGAGTAAATTTGCAGGGATGTCAAATGAATACCTTGCTAGCCACCTTTAACTCTGTCCTAATTCCATTAATCTGTACTGTAAATACCTACCTTTGCTGAACCTGTGCACATGATCAACTTTTACATTGTGTCAGTGAACAAATTTGAAGACTTAAGGGAAAAGGAAGAGACACCCAAGACAGACTTAAATAACTCTGGGCTTAGCTCTAGGCTTTCTGGTTTAACTCACAGGACACCGAATCGTACATCTTGAGAAGTTGCGTGAGCTAAATCCTGTGGCAGGGTAAGGCAGTGTAGAGGTAGTGTGATTTCCATGTTAAAGGTAGTGTGATTTCCATGTTAACTACTTATTTGCTGTAACTACACATTTGTTATCCTTTCCCACTTAATTAATATAGCACTGGATTCATGGGGAAAGCCAAGTTTTATTTCTCTGGGATATTGCCATATTGCTCAAGGTCAGCCCATTATATTGTCAGAGGTTCCCCTTTGTATGTGCTGTGACTGTTTTTTCCATGCTCCAGGGTACTGACATCCATACGAACAGGTCTTGCAGCTGATATGTGCTTGTCTAACCGCCAGCCGAGATAGGATCTTTCAGTTTGGAGCTTTAGATCGAATATTTTACATGGTTTTTATATTTTTATTTATGCCACCTACTTCCACTGACAGGCATTCAGCACTCAGTGAACTCCCACAGAACAGCTTAGCTGACCTACTATTCAGGTACCATCAGCAGTTACTTTTTTGTTATTAGGACTGAAATGTATAGTGTCACCAATTGTTTGCTCTGCCTGCAACATGAAATCTCGTTCTGAGAACAGGAGTTCAGGGTAGATACTGGCTAATTGGGCAGTAAACACACCTCGGTCCTGCAGAATCTAATCAAAATGGTAAGATTTGTAGTGTCATTAACAATGTCTAAGAATAGACTGCAATTAATTTTTATTAGTCACTTTATCATCTTGCCCTTTGAGAAATTTGGGTGAGGTCTTTGAGAAAGACCTTTGTCATGGGCAAGGGTTGTGAGACAGTTGTAAAAATGCAGCCTCTCCTTTTACATAGAAAAATATCAGTTCCATTTATCATAAGATTTAATTACATAAGCTTTAAGTACATAAGCTTTTCCTCACTCTAAAGTGATTCTACTTCTCGATGTAGAAGTAAAATCTCGTCTAATCCAGTGTAGCTGACATTTTATGATTATTTTTCCCGTTCTTCTGTAAAAGCATATATAGAAATACAACTCAGGTTTTTTTATTCTCACGTATTTTATGAAACATGTTGTGCCCAGACCTTCTTGTAGGCTTTTATTAAAATGTTGTCCCCACATACACCCCGGGGCCTAAGAAGTTGTAATGAATTAGGATTCCCAACCCCTACTACTCGTTAGTTTTACTTATTTGTTGATTCAGAAATCACTGTATGAGACAGATTTCTGTGTGCTCTGTAATAATGACAATGACGACATGTAATTTTGTTAGCGCACGTTGATCAGATTGTGTGTTCTGAGGTCGGGCTGCCTGGGTCTGAACTGCAGTTCAGCGCTATAATAGCCGTGTGAACTTGGACAGCTTAGTTCATCACTGTGTCGTCCTCTCTCACTGGGGTGTAGTAGAGTCCTGTTGCTGCTTTGGAAGATGACCACAAATTTAGTGGCTTAAAACAGCGCAAAGTTGTCATCTCCCTGTTGTGTGACAGGCGCGGAGGCTCGGCTGGTTTCTCTGCTCCAGGTCCCCCAAGGCCAGAGTCAAGGTCTGTGTCAGTCTGAGTTCATGTGCACCAGCCTCACCCAAGTCGCTAGCAGTTTTCAGTTCCATGTGGTTGGAGGGCAGAGGTCCCTGTTTTCTGCTGGCGGCTTCTCAGTTTGTAGAGGCTGTCCACATTCCTGGGTTTATTGACCTCTCTTCAGCTCCAAGGTCAGCAGCAGCTCTTTGTTCTGTGGAACAGATTAGCAAGTTTTCATCCATCCTTGGTGAGGCCGAATAAGGAAGTAAAAAGCTACTTCGATAAACCTGGCACCATGAGGCTAAATATTTTGCTGCTTTTGATGACTGACTTTCTCGTGGCGCTGAGATACATTGTGGCAGAGATCAGCTCTTCGACAGTTGTTTGTTTCTCCTTGAGGCTAAGTTTGTAAGTGCAGCGTAACTTCATGGCCATTGTAAAGCCAAAGCACGTGACTAGCACTAGGGCAAATGTCCAGATCAGAGTTAGGTGCCTTCACATGATGTAGATCCAGCATTACTGATTATGATTGTAATCTTTTTTAATGAGAGCAAATACTTGTCACATGATTTGATGTTTGTTACTTACTCTGGAACAAAAGTTTTTATGGCACAGCCTTCTTCAAGGGCTGAGTAATTTTTCTCTGTACCCTGTGTATATACGGTGCTAGTTGAATGTTTGTGTCTTTGCTTGAAAAATGGGTCAAATTTAGCCAAGAGTGAATGACGTCTTTCAAGAAAATTAGAAAAATGTCAAGTAACACTTTTCCCTAATGGACAAAGTTAGGTCTTGTCCGAGCAAAAGGTTGTTGTTACAGAATGTGATGACTATCTCAATAATTAACCATTTTTCCGTCTGCAAAACTTTCTTAAACCTTTCAGATTCATGAATTAAACCATATTCTAATTTTTTACTCCAATTATAGAAATAACCTCAAAGCACAAAAGGTTAAAATTTTGAACCAGCTGCAGAGAGAGGTTCATTTTACTTCCATTCCTGAGGCCCTTGTGGAATTTCGTTGCTGAGTATCCGTACCCTCCTACCATCAAATAACCCTGTCCTTATCATTTAAATAACTCTCTGCAACCTGATTCGTACTTGACACTTTGAACCAGCTAGTTCTTTAAATAGACTAAATTACTCTACATTTCTTTAAGATATATTCCAGATGTAGAGGTTTCTTTATTCCTATACTATTTTGTTTTACTGTCTTAAAAGGTGTCTTAAGTTTGTGTCAATATGTTGAAACTATTTCTTAATCACCTTTTATATGCAAGGAAAGCATTGAAGGAATTTAAAAGATATTTAAAACTCAACCTTCAACTTTGATCTTATATTTGCCAGTTTGTGGATATTTTTATTTTGACTGTAACTGCCTCCAAACATCAGATCCGTTCTCAGGAAGGCCTTCCTGACAGCCCCTCCCCCTCTCGCAGTCCCCTAGCCCTATTATTTATGGTTTAATGTCTCACCCACTAAACTATAAGCCCCATGAAGGCAGGGATTTGTCTTGTTTCCTGCTGTATCACAGATGCGTAGAATTATGCCTGGCCTAGAATAAATCACCCAATAAATGTTTCGTGAATGATTATTTCATACACATATTTTACATACATAAAACATCTCACATACATAGAACAAACAAGACATATTTACAGTATATTCAGAATCTGCCCATGTCTCACTGGCTCACCACTATCAAGCTGGCCCCGGGCCGAGCAGCTTCTCTCTGCTGGCCTGCCCCAACAGCCCCTGACGGGTCTGCCTGCATTCAGCTTTGCACAGCAGCCAGGCGGGTCCTTTAAAGTCAGATCTCCCAGCAGCTCAAAACCCTCACTCGGGGGAAAACAAAAGGCCATGGACTAAAATAAGACTGTGATGACTTGCCCTGGCCCTGCCTCATGCTGTCTGCTGATTTTATTTCCTGCCACTCTCCCACCTAATACCCCTTGGTCTCAGCCCCAAGACCCCCTCGGGGGTCTAGCACTTTCTGTTTCCACTGCTGAGGATGCACTTCCCTTTCCTTCAGCCCTCTGCTCGGTGGTCCCCACGTTACAGAGGCCTTCCTTGACCTCTGACTGTGTTACATAGTAACAGTCCCTGCCCCTGCATAACTGCCTCATTTCCCCATACCATGCTTTATATCTCTTCATAGCACTTATGTTACTAATTGATAATTGGCCTGTCTCCCCTTGATTTGAATGTTTCATAAAAGCATGAAGTTGCTTTTGTTCGACGCCATGTCCTTAGTGTGAAACAATGTCAGACCCATAGAAAGCATGTGATAAATATTAAAGATAGTGTGCGGTAAGTGCACCTTATGAATGCATGTGTGCAAAAAGAGAACATTGCCGGTTCTTCTGATAATGTGAAAACTTGAGAGAGCCATCGTAATTACCAATATAAATGCCAGAACATGAATGAATATGGCAGTGTTTATTAATTACATTTAGGCATTAGCAGATCAAAAGATAGTGAAAGTAATAATGAACTAATTATTATGAACTTTGTTTCTCCCAAGCATGAGTAAACATCATCTTATTAGGCACATTTGCACCCAGACTCCCCAACTCAGTGCTGCCCTGGGCATTCTGCAGTTCTTCTCTGAAGGAGGCGAGCTGTGATTGTTCTCTCAGGAAGGCTTGCTACAAGATTGCTGCAGGCTGGCAATCATGGTGATATCTACCACATATTCCTGGAAAGGCGGAAATTCTCAGCTCGCAGTCTCTTCGTACGTTAGCATAGAGTTAATCAGCATGAAGACGTGAGGAGAAATGTCATGCTGATAAATTAAGGTCTTTACTGCACTGTCAGTATATTTAAATAAAGATTCAGGACGTAAATGATGACTATGTGAGATTCAAATGTGGTGTGCAGTCATCAAAACCACTGAAATAGAGGACCCTCAGCATACTCGCCCAATGAGTGACTCGGTGAATCTATCTTCCGTCAGAGAAAATGGAAGCGCTTTGGCATAAAATGAGGTAAATATAGGACATAGTTTCCTCAATTACTTTTGCTTTTCGAGTACATATTTAGTGATTCTTCCATTCATGCACAAAAGATTTAATGTTATTTTGTTAATAAGCTTGAGATTCTCTGAATAGGTCTGTCTCCCTTCCCATTATTTGTCCATTTTATTTCCTGGGAAGATTATTAATTATATCTCAAAAATTGGAAGTAAGTGATAAAAGTCCTGCATTTTTTCAAAGATGTTATTGTCATAAAGTCATAACCATTTGAGAATTTATTTTATTTGACGTTATGTCTTCATACCCAAGGGTCTGTGGTTTCATTTCAGAGGCAGAGGGCCAGCAGCCCATTATCAAGGCTGTCGGGATGCTGGTGCTTATACTCTTGTGTGGTGGGGGTTAAACCAGACTTTTCTATCATTTTAACTTTATTTTTAAAATATTTACAGATATTTAATCTTAACTTTTATTGTTCCTATAGAATTTTCATATAGAGGTTAATTTGTTCTTTGAAAAATAGTATGTCCTTATTCGTAAACTTGTATTTTCATACAATGACCGAGCAGTTTCACCCCTTGATATGCGTCCAAGGTACACTGCAGTGCATATACACCAGGAGATGTGCACAAAAATGATCCCCACAGCACTGTCCCCAGGAAAAACCTGGAAACAACCCACATACCCATCGACAGGGGAGCGGAAAAACTGTGGTGAAGTCAGAATGGAATATTATACAATGAATGAGCTTACAACATGAACTAACAGCTTCTTGTAACAATGTGAATGAAACGGCAATACACTGGTTGCAGCAGTGACTTTTTATAAGTTAAAGACAAGTTAAAGACAACTCAAACATAAATACACAATCACAGTGGAAGCGGGAGAATGATAAGCAGAAAAGTCAGGATGGTGTAAAACACAATTTTAAACAAACAAAACACACCCATAGAAACGTCCAGACTCACTTTGGATTAGTCACTTTAAAAAAAGAAAAGACAAAATAAAGCTACATTTTTTCCTCATAGTTATTTGTCTTTATAATATATAGTATTAGAAATGGGTAGTCTTTAATTAGTTTATAATCACCTTCCAACTTAATTATTTCCCTTTCTTATTGCCAGTCAGATAAATCCCAGCTCTGCTGGTGAAAGTCCCTGCACTGGAAATAACACCGTCACACGCAACACACCACACAAAGCACCAAAGAATTTGAGTATGACTCACTTCCTTTTTAAAAGTAATCTAATGTGAAAAACTTCTAATATCAAGAAATTTATTTTACCTTAAAAATTATATACTTTATTGGATCACGTTGTGATCAGTAAGCAGTAATAATTCTAATGATAAATAATGTTCTCCAAAACAAGACCTGACTTGGAGTGGTGAACACACAGTACTGGGTACAGATGATGTCCCGTGGAACTGTGCACCTGAAACTGTATAATTTTGTCAACCAGTGTCACCCCAATACATTTAATAAAAAACAAAAAAAATTAAATTAAAAAAAATTAAAAAATAGAGTGGTTTTGGAGGCCATTCTGGCAAACATTGAAGTCTGCACATTTTGGACGTTGCTGTTTTGGACAGCATCACTTTTCTGATGCTCATAAAGAGCAAATGGGCACATATTAAAAGTCATTCCCCCCAAAAAAGTCATTCACTAAAACCTTGGTGTGCTCATAAAGCCAAATCAGTGAAGGTAAAACAAAAGGAGTTGTTATTACTTCCATACATTTCGTACGTGTCAACCACTGTTTTAAGTACTTGACAACTGTAAACTCATTTAGTCTCCATCACAACTCTGTGAGATAGTTACTGTTAACATTTACAGACAAGGAAACAAAATTTGCTGAAGTCACACAGGTAGAGTAGTTGCCCCGTATTCGTGGGGGATATGTTCCCAGACCCCCGTTGGATGCCTGAAACTGCAGGTAGTACCAAGCCCTATGTATACTATGTTATTTTCCTGTACACACATACCTGTGGTAAAGTTTAATTTATAAATTAAGCACAGTAAGGTATTAACAATAGCAATAACTAATAATAAAATAGAACGATCATAACAATACATTGTAATGCAAGTTTTGTGAATGGGGTTTCTCTCTCTCCAGTAATATATTTTTCAGTCCAAACTTATTCCTGCGTGTTTGTAATCAGTCCTCACTTGCAGTGAATGGCTCGGTGTCCCTCGTTTCAGGGGACCCCCTGCTACGGTCTCTGTGTAGCCTCCATGCTTTTTGGCACAACACATTGTCCTTTGGAACACGTTTGCTGTCCGTGTCTCCTACCCACAAATTTAATGCCTTTTCTGCCTTCACTAAGCACTTATTATGCACTATGGCCATAACTTGTGTGGTTTGAGGTGTGACAGGAAAACTACCATTAATTCTTTGTTCCTTCTTTACAATTTCAGGAATAAAAAAATAGTTTTTACCATAGATCTTTGCAGCCTCAGCATAGGACATTTCTGCTTTTCTTAAGTCAAGAACTTCCATCTTTTCTCTTAAAGGTAGCACTTCACGGCTTCTCTTTGGTGTGTCCAAAGTGCCAGCATCACTACGCTTGTGCTTGGGGGCCACTGATAACGAAAATAAGGGTGACATGAACACAAGCACTGTGATGCCGTGACAGTGCATCCGATAACCAGCAGCCACTAAGCGACTAACTGGTGGGGAGCGCCTGCAGCGTGAGGTGCTGGACAAAGGGATGAGTCCCATCCTGGGTAGGATGCAGTGAGAAGGCACAAGGTTTCATCACACTACTCAGAATGGCGCCCAACTCAAAACCTAAGAATTGTTTATTTCTGGAATTTTCCATCTAATATTTTGGGGCTGCAGTTGACCTCTGATCACTAAAACTGTAGAAAGTAAAAGAGCAGATAAAGAGGGGCTTCTGTAGCAGGTGGTAGGACCAGGATCCTAACCCAGAAAGTGACTCCCAAGCCTGGCTCTTATCTTGTGCTCTGCAGCCACTCAGTGACGCTTTATGTGACTTTCTGATTTTCACTTCCTGCAGTGACATCATTTTATGCATGCATTTGGTAACACTGACTAATCATCCTCTGTTGCATCTCATTTGCCTCGCTTTTCTGTTTCTTAATTCACTTGCCTGGGTCAAGCCGCAGACCTATCTAAAGTAAGCCAATATGTGTTAATTTTGCCTGGATGGTTTTCATTCCCTTAGACAGCTGTCTAAATGATGGATTGTGATTCTCCCCAAAGCAGCTTTATTGTGTTTAAATATTGCAAAACAAATAAATCTTTGAGAATTCAGGGGAAACTTTTCATCTGCCTTGAATTTTGGAACACTGTTAGATATTTGGGCTGTGTACAGGGTTCTTAGGCTTTTGTATGAGGTGCATCTGTCAGGTTCTAAACTCTGATGTTTTGGAGATTATAAAGCTATATAGAAGTTATAGTTTTTCCGTCGGTTTTCTTTGTGTACAGATTCCTGATCACTAAGTTTAGTGTCACTCATGGTAAATTTTATTCAAATAAGAGATTTTTGTTTTTAACTAACTTAAAGACAAAAATCAAATGGAAGATTCCACTACGGATAAAAACCCTACTGTTATGTTGATTTAGGGCAAGATAACACAAAAATGAAACTCTTGTATGCAGTTAATAAAATAATAAAGCTCATGATTTTCAGGGTGTCTGAATAAGTTAGGAATTCTTTAACATTAAAAAAAAGTTAAATGCATAAGGAGCGTAGAAAAGGCGAAAATGCCTCTTTTTTGATGGCCTCTCTCATTCTTTAGGAATTTTCCTCTGAAAAAAGTGTTAGAATTTAAGTGTGCTTTTGTTAGTGTTGCTGTGAAATATGCCTGAGAACACGTTTTACCTTTCAGATGGCAGAAGCGACGCTCAGGAGAGTAGCTTGAGGGCCTTAATAAAAGAGCTGCCAGACACACACTACCGCCTCCTCAAGTACCTGTGCCAGTTCTTGACGGAAGTGGCCAAACGCCATGTGCAGAATCGCATGGATGTTCATAATCTCGCCACTGTGTTTGGGCCCAGCTGCTTTCAGTAAGTTGTGGAGATTTGCTTTTAATATCATCGTATGCTCCTTTCCTTTTTAGTGCTGCCCGAAATTACTGGAATGCAGACGCATATTTCAGACTGAAAAGTCAGCCACTGTATGTCGAAGTCCCATGCTCTCTGACCTTTGTCTTGTTTTTTGTCTCAATTTTGAAGAAAGCAAATACCTTCTTATGAAATCATCATTTGTTATATTTCAGACCACCTTAGTTAAAATTCTGGGAATAAGTTTTACTTTCATCAAAAAGGGCATTAAAGAGGTCTAACCTGAGACTTTGATTAGCAGAAAGGGAAGGAATATGATGTAATGCACAATTTTTTTAATAGTGATAAAGTTCCAAGCATTGCTACTGGATGGAAAATTGCGAGCAGAATATGTCAGTGACGGAAAAAATGTAACCTCCGCTACATGTCTTTATTTTCTAAGGATAAACTAGACTAGAAATAAACTAGTTCTGTAGTAGGTGCTATATCACTAGCCACAGGAACTTCTGTAAAGCTTTACATTTTATTTTTCCTGTTATTCCTGAGAGCTCTTTAATGTATAGCACGTGATCTTGCAATCCAGGGACTTTGCTTTTAACTGTCCTATTAATCTTCACTGATATCAAACATCTTCCTTCATGTTATAAGGAGAGAGAAAGAGAGTACACTCACACTTTATTTGTTTTAAAGATTTTATTTATTTATTTTTAAAGAGAGGGGGAGGGATGGAGAAAGAGAGGGAGAGAGGGAAACATCAATGTGTGGTTGCCTGTCGCACACCCCACACTGGGGACCTGGCCCACAACCCAGGCACATGCCCTGACTGGGAATTGAACTGGCGACCCTTTGGTTCGCAGGCTGGCCCTCAATCCACTGAGCCACACCAGCCAGGACATACTTTAAAAGCTCTCAAAAATTCTCAGAAAGTTTTTTTTTTAATAGTATATCTGCTTATCCACTCCATTAACCTACAGACCCATGCAACTGCCCAGAACTAGTAATTTTACTGTCCTCAGAATGACCACCTGAACACCGGCTCTGGCTCACATCCTCGTGGCTGCAGAGTTCCAGGACTTCTGCAGCCACCGGGGCAGGAGTTTCGCCCCAGCAGCGGTCCCCATTATAACCTCAGAGACTGAGGTTTTAGATGATGCCGTTTCATAGGATGTGTTAGGATCTTGTGAATAAATGTTTTAAGCACAGACTCCACTCGTTTCCTCTCGTATTCAGGAGCTCTGTGGTAGTAAAAAAAAGCTCTATTTCTTTTTACTTCTTCCTGCAGAGTCAATTTTGCTTGGTGTCTTATATGTAAGAAATAAAGGTCAGTAGAACACTGCTCAGCAGTTTTGAAGCCCCAGATTCTAGAAGAGGTCAAGATGAATTTGTAGATAGAATGCTTATTCAATAACACACACATGCATACCTCATCGCAAACTTACTGGCTTGGGCTGGATCTGGACTTCTTGATAACCTGCTTCAATTAGTCAACATATCGGATAAGTGATGAGTTTTTGTTGTGGAATCTGCTCATTATTATAGCTTAACCTTTCATTTTGGTAAAATATGCATAACAAAATGTACCATTTTGGCCATTTTTAAGTATATAGTTCAATGGCATTAAGTACTTTCCTGTTGTGATTTATTACTTGGTGTGTATTTCTAAACTCATGGATATAGAAGTCACTACCACCTTCCTTTCTCATTGAAATAAAGTATGATACTTATAACACAGAGTATTTATTGAGCACTTATCAAGCACTGTATTGTCTCATTTAATTGATTCTAAAGAGACAGAAGTGGTTATTTTATCCTTGAAGTTCCTCTAGCTAGGTCAAGGAAAAGTAGACATGTCCCCTCCAGTGACCAGAGTTAGACT
>VMDR010031288.1:0-12091 GCA_007922815.1 Macrotus californicus | reverse complement strand
CAAATCTGGTTAATATTTCTTTTTTTTCTTTCATTCTTTTATTCAACATTTTTGAGTGATTACAATAGGTTTAACCCTGAATAAAACAAAAACTGTAAGATGAACATAATCCTATTGTGCTATATAGCCTTACATCACTCCACATTTTGTCAGGTAGCAAAGAGTATATAAGGTAATTTTGCCTTTATCTCCTCTTTCTCCAGTTGATAAGTAGGATTTATGTAATTTTTGGTGTTTAACTGATCTCTTGATGTGGCATGAGGACCATTTATACCAGGGATTCAAACAGAGCTTTGATTGAGCTGGAAAATTTTGAGGTTAAGTAGTCTCATTCTTTCTATTACTTCTGATAATTATATTGCCATTTATCATGGGATTGATACTTCTGTTTTGAGGGCTGGGCATGAAGGGTGAATGTCAGGGAATCATAAAATGCTCCAGTGTGGGGGTTTTGGCTTTTGTGTCTTGCTGGTGGTGATTGGGGATTGATAGGGCAGTGGAGGTGATTTATTAATTTATTCAAGACATGGTTAAATAAAGATAAGGTGTCCTCTTCAGACTACGCTTGAAGTGTACAGAGTCTACCCCTCTGAGGCCAAAAGACAAAAGGGAGGTCCATAAAAGCTAAGATTCTTCAAGACAAATGGGCTTCTGTCCTCTCTGTTACTCAAGTAACCTAATTGGTTAGACATGAAGTGGGGTTTGGTTGTTGTAATAAAAACAGACACAATTACCTTTATACTGGTAAAGAGGAAAGATGGAGAGAGGGAAAGAATGTGGATGTTTGGAAGAATGCAGGGGAAGGGAGTTCTCATACACTGTTAGTGGGAACATAAATTGGTATCTCTCTGGAAAGTAATTTGGCAACAAGTTTCTAGATCCTTAACATGTCTTACTTCTAGTAACTTATCCTGGGAAAATACGTGGAGATATTCTCAAAGATTTATGTATTATATTGTTTATTAGAGTATTATTTATAAGAGTTAGAGTTGAAAACAATATAAATGTCTATGAATAGACACAGGGTATAATAAATTAATGTATATTCAGGTGATTTATTACTGTGCAGCAGTTTATAATCATATTTTCAAATACTAGTTGATGACATGGAGAAATGTTCACAATATTATGTAAAATTAAAACTGTTATATACAAACAAAAAGCATTAAAGAGCCACCACTTATTGAACATTAATTTTGTGTGAGGATATGCATTCAGGGCTTTACAAACACCTCATTTAATAACCCTCCAACACAGCTACAGGACAGGTATTGCTGTTCTCAGTTTACATATTGTAAATCTAAAGTTAGAGAGTTAAAGCTGCATTTCAAGTTCAAAATGTCCTACTAATGGAGCAGCTTCAAGTATGCAGAGGCACTGGAGGAAAGATGTTTCTTAAAATTAAAGAAATTTTATGTGTTTCAAGTATAAGGGAGAGAAAAAGTTGCAGATTATGAAGTAAAGTTTAAATTTGCAGAGCATTACACTTCTCAATATAGTTTAAATTAATATGATAGGTGATGAAGATACTGTCAAAGTGGTTTTAATTTGCATTTGTCTGATGATTAGTGACATTGAGCATAGTTTCATATTGCAGCTGCTATGGAAAGCAGTGTGGCGTTACCTCAAAAATTAGGAATGGAACTGCCTTATGCAATTCCAGCAATTCCACTTCTGGAAATATATCTGAACAAGCCCAAAACACTTATTCAAAGAATATATGCACCCCTATGTTATTGCAGTGTTGTTTATAATAGCCAAGATTTGGAAGTTGCCCAAGTGTCCATCAACAAATGAGTGGATTAAAAATGCAGTGGTACATTTACACAGTGGAATACTACTCAGCTGTAAAAAAAGAAGGAAATATTATCTTTTGTGACAGCATAGATGGACCTGAGGAATATTGTGGTAAGTGAAATAAGCCAGTCAGAGAAAGACAGGTACCATATGATTTCACTTATATGTGTAATCTAATTAACAAAATAAACTAACAACAAAATAAAAACAGACTCATAAATACAGAGAACAGACTGACAGCTGTCAGAGGGGAGAGGGGTTGGGAGACTGGGTGAGAAAGTGAAGGGATTAAGGGAAAAAGTCTAGACACAGACAATAGTATGGTGATTACAGAGGGAAAGGGGTGAGGAGTTGGAGGAAGTTATGGGGGGGCAAATGGTGATGGAAGGAGACTTGACTTGGGGTGATGAACACACAGTACAATATACAGATGGTGTGTTATAGAATTGTACCACTGAAATCTATGTGACTTTATTAACCAATGTCACCTCAATAAATTCAATTTAAAAAACATACCATCAAAGTTTTTAAGGAAAGGAGTAAAATGATCTGATTTCTGTTTTAGGATGATAGCCTAAGAACTTTACCAAGGATAGATTTGCAGTAGTACACTTGGCTGTATGTTTCTGCACCAGTTGGTAAGGTCTCATCCATAGGGAGTGATGCTGGAGATGGAGATCAGGGAACAGATGAGAGGCACATTGTGAGGACAGAGCTGACTGGGCTCTGAGACAGATGAGATGTTAAGTTCTAAGACACAAGAGAGGGAAGAGACAAAAATGCCTTTAAGTTTCCAATATTAGTGGCTATATGTACAACAATAACTAATGTGATAGGAAACCCTAGTTCATATGTAGGACAGATGACCCTGGGTTTGGTTTTGAAGAAATTTTATGTGAGGAACCACTTTAAGAAGACAGTACAGACGCAGAAGGTTTTGGAGTTCGGGGGAGAAAACTATGTTAAAAGTATAGGTTTGAGGATTGTTTGCATATTAAAGTTATTTGAAGCCATGGGAGTGAATGAGATTTCCAGCAGAAGGGACATAGAACAGGGCTTCTCAAAGGGGCATGGATGGGTATACCCGAATTGCCTGGAGAGTGTTTCTAAATTACATATTCAGTCATTGTCCACTCCAGAGATTCTATTATGTTACTCCCCACCCTTTATAGGGGTTTGAGAGATCCTGGTTTGAAAAAATACATATGGCTGAACTGTTTTTTTTTAACTGCCAGCTATGCTGATAGATGCTTACTAGACACTTATTAAATAAATGAAGGATGTATGGGTGCCATTAGATTCTTAAAGCAGTAATCCCTGAGTGAAGGGTTAGGGTTAATATAACTCTGATCGTGTACTTAATTGGTGAAGGGATGTACCAAGACAGATATTTTCTTTTTAGGAGCATAAAGAAATCACTTAACATGCCTGAACTTACAATATATGTGGTTTGCATTCCAACATTGTACCTATAATTAGGTGCTGAATCTTTGACTTCATTTTCCCTCAGGAGTAGTTTCCACTCAAACTCATGAAGGCCTCTTTTATCTCCAATATATCCTAAATAGTATGTATTTTTCAAGGAAAACTGCTACCAAGTCATGTTTTTATAATTTTTGTACAATATATTAAACAAAACAGAGGAATCATAAAAAGCAAAGAGAATGGATTGAGTACAAAAGGTGATACCTGAGCTAAGAAGATGAAGGATAGAGAAAAATCAGAGTCATGTGGATGAGCTATTAGTGAAAGGAAAAGAGTTTGGGGTGAGGTTGGAAATCTCCTCAAGTGGAATATGAGGTAAGGGTTTTAGTCCAGGACACCTCAGTCCAGAACACCCATGAAGGAACCAGGTGTTGACACTGATCATCTCTTCATATGGAATATTTGAAGATATGCACCTTAATTCACAAAGATTTTTACTTGAATTATGAAGAAAAAGTTCTATGTGGATGCAGAAGGACCAGAAGAGGAGCATCAGAAAGTAACAAAAAGTACATGGATGCTCCTTATGCTGCCCATCTTGGCCATTTCAGCTCTTCTTGGTTTCAATGTGACATGATGTTAATAGTCATGTATTTTCAATGTTGTCTGAATATTAGAAAGTTATAGTGAATTACAAGAACTTTAATTTTCTTGCTTTATAGCTTCTAAATCTTCCAAGGAAGAAAGGCGTGAACTCTTTAAAGGGCAATTTGGCTATTCAGTAAACTTCTGTGGTGTTGCATTCAACTGCATTAGGAAAAAAGAAAATGACAGAGTTCTGCCATTAAGAAAAATGTAGTCTCTTTTAAACAAGCCAGACTGAGAATGAATAAAAATACAATTAAATTAGTTTATCTCTGAGTCACTTAGGTGGAGCACTGTGTTAATCTCATGCAGGACAAAATCACCTCAGAGGTGGATTCTAGAATAGGGAATGAACTAACTGCTGAGGACACCATTACAACATTTCAAGCACCAGTTCATGGATGAGGATCTGGACCTCAGTGGTGACCATGGTAATGGAAAGTAGAAGCCAGATACAGGGCACAATTTAAGGATAGAAGTAACTAGACTCATAGACACTCCTCCCATATATACGTTCAGAAACACACACACAAACACACACACATTCCATTGCCACTCAGTTCTTCTTCTGTGTGTGCTTCCATCATATCCTCAGGTGTGTTGCGTAGAGGGTCCTAACTGCTTAGCACATTCCAAAGGCAGACATCAGGTTCTCACAATTGGTCTTTCAATCTGAACTCTCCCATGAGGGCTAGATTCTGAAACTATATGCAGCATACCTGGAAGTCTGGCACTAGGAAGAACAGAAAATGAATCTTATTTGGGTTTGGTGGTACAAGAGATATCCAAGCCAGGGTTCATGTAGAAGAAAACTAATGCTGGGAAAATTTTTGGAATAAAGACTTTCATCATTTTGCAACATTCCAGATAGCATTCCTTGTTCTATGTTCTTGTACATGTAGGGGAAGTTCAAGAGATTGAAACTAATTCTATACAGCATCTCTTTATTGATGTACTTCACTGACAAGGCCTTGGCCTTTCTGTGAGTGTCCTGAGATTAATCTCTAAGGTCTTTGACTTGTGTATAGGGGAGCACACATTCTCATATTCAGAATGGTGTGAACTCTTTAAAGGGCA
Organism: Macrotus californicus; assembly: GCA_007922815.1. Lineage (NCBI taxonomy): Eukaryota > Metazoa > Chordata > Mammalia > Chiroptera > Phyllostomidae > Macrotus > Macrotus californicus. Next base: position 7,147 of record VMDR010031288.1, on the reverse strand, counting down.
ATTTGGCTGTATTTATCAATAGCCTTAAAAATATAAGCCACTTCTAGATTTAATGTGACAGGTTAGCTCCTTACCTGACACTAAGGCTGTGGTCCAAAAGACCAACTTACCTTAGCTGTACCTGAGGACACTGTTGAGAAGAGCTTGGTGCTATTTGTCACTGCTCTCTTAGCTATCTCACGATCCTCGGTGCTTCTGGCTGGACTCCACTGCCCAGACATCTCCAAGAAGACCAGGCCCTCTATGTCACTTTGAGTTTCTGCAATTGGTATTGCTTAGGTTCCTAATCTGGAGTACAATTCTTATTTGCCAACTTTCTGGTTATATCAATGTTTTACTTATAGGAAGACATTTTTTCTTAATCATGGAGGCCAAGCGTTCCCACTGTCTTCTTGTTCCATCTCCCTGGAATCTACACTCACAAATAAGTATACTTTTTTGGTTTTGTTTTTGCTAAGGTCAAAAGCCTTTATCAGGCCCTTTACCTCCCCCACAGGAATCTCAGTGAACAAAGGAAAAAGGAAAGGTCTATTTATCAAAGAAGAAATCACTGTGAAATAGCTCCTTTGTGGACATATAAGCTTTCCCACTGATCTTTGTCCTAAGGCATCAAATATCTGGTAAACCCACAACCTAATTTTTTCCTGGAAAGATAATGAAGAAATGAAACTGCTATTTGGGCAAGTCTTGGTCAGACTGAGTACACTGTTTTGTCATGTGTCTCTTAGAGAAAGTTTTGGTTATAACCCAGCTTTTATAACCCAGCTTTTGATAAATGGGATCTTGTTCACCTGAATTAAAGGGTCATGGATCCTGGAATACCACTCTGCAATCAAGTTAATAAATACTTTCTCTCTCTTACCTTTCCCTTGATTACACCCCAAATTGAAGGCTAGTAACCCAGAACAGCCATATTTGAAAGAGAAGGGGCAAACTTTCTGATCCCCAGATGAGATTTTTGGGACCTGCATTGGAAAGTTGTGCTACGTGCATCAGGATGCACTGGGGATAGTTCCAGTAACTCATTTGTATTAGTGTCTACTAGATTTAGAGGGTTTGGAGGGGCTGCTCCAAAGGATGGGCTGCTGGAAGCTGAGGCAAGGGGTGTGGAAAACTGAGGACAAATTCTGCTCTGCTTTTTACTATTTCCTTCCTTCTATTCACTTTGGGCTTTGTTTCCTTTTTCTAGTTCCTTTAGGAGTAAAGGTAGATTGTTTATTTGAGATTTTTCTTGTTTCTTGAGATAGACCTATAATGCTGTGAATTGCCCTCTTAGGATTGCTTTTGCTGTGTCCCATACATTTTGGGTTGTTGTGTTCTCATTTTCATTTGCTTCAAGGTATCTTATGATTTCTCTTTTGATCTCATTGTGAACATATTCATTGTTTAGTAATGTGTTATTTAGCCTCCATGTCTTTGTGTGTTTTTCAGTTTATTTTTCTTGTGATTGATTTCTAGTTTCATACCATTATGGTCAAAGAGGATGCTTGAGATGATGTCAATCTTCTTAAATTTATTGAGAGTTGTTTTGTGTCCTAACATGTGGTCTATGCCAGAAAATGTTGCATGTGCACTTGAAAAGAATGTACATTTTGATGTTTTGGGGTGAAACGCTCTGAAGGTATCAGTTAAATCCATTTGATCTAATGTGTCATTTAAGGCCTCCATCTCCCTATTGATTTTCTGTCTGGATGATCTATCCATTGATATCAATGGGGTGTTAAATTTCCTCCTATGACTGTATTACTGTTATTCTCTCCTTTTATGTCCATCAAGATTTTCTTTACATATTTAAGTGCTCCTATTGCAACTGAATAAACCAGGCTTGTGCACGTGGTGCCTTGATGCATGACTCAACAATTAGTGTTGGGGAAAACAGTGTTTTTTTTTTGTTTGTTTGTTTTTTTTAACATGATTCCAACAGTGGGGACGGAGTGCAGGGTGCTGGGAGCAATCCTGGTCAGAGCTCTGTTCTCCCATGAGACCCAGCACTTCCCTTGTTCCCCACGAGTTTATAAGCCAAAAACATACCCCAAAGCTCCCCATATCCTTATCTGTTCTTAAGCCAGCTGTGCAGTTTTTCATCCCTCTGGAAGGCACACTTGTTGGTTTCAGAATCTCCATCCTCTGGCAGCAGCTCTCTCCTTTAGGGTCTGGGGTACGTTGTCCTCATCTTCCATGTAGTAGTCCAGGAATACCTGTGTCATGTCACACTGGATCATGGTGGAGTCCAGGAAGGCACACGTCCCAAGAGTGTGGCCTCTGCATATGTCCTTCAGAGAAGTACAAGTTAGCATTCCCTGTTCACAGTTCAGCATTTCAGGCATCTCCCATTAATCCGTGCCTGGTTCCGCAGGTTCCTGCACAGCTCCATCAGCTTTCTCCTTACACACTTGCCCTCATGGCAGACTCATGACCAAAAACTGCATAGCTGCTTGCTGCTTCCTTTCTCAGACCTTATGGCCAAATCTCCTCACTTCATGGCTCCTTGCTCATGGCTCCCTCCATAATCTTTCAGCCTTCAGGGTGGAATTCTCAGAGAAGCAGAAGTAGCTCCTCTCTCACTACAGATAGCATGGCAGAATCTCTCTTCCCTTACTAGCCCACCCTTATTTTAAATGCTGACACAGAGCTTCCTATGTAATCTCATATCTAGCCCCGCCTACCATGAGTCACTTTTGCCAGTTTCCTGGTACCTTTGACCTTCTTTTGGCTCTCATCTTTAGTGAGGGCAAGAGTACCTCATGATACAGGAGCCTCTGCTTCCATGCCTCTTGTGCAGACACTGTATAAGTTCCCTGACTATGTCATGAGTCACTACACATTCTGAAAGTCATGACGCCTTTTGCCCAGGATGGCAGCACAGCTATCAACTAGCTAACGACTTACCATTGTTATGAAAAGTACCTTAACCAAAGTATCATCCCCTACCCTGATCCCCTAACCATAGGCTGTGGGGAATATTTTTGGGGACCCTCACCCCACTCTTCATCCCATTACACTCTGTTGGATACATAAATGTTTACAAGCCTCCTGTTGGATTGCTCCCTTTATTATTAGGTAGTGTCCTTCTTTGTCTCTTACTATAGCTTTTGTTTTAAAGTCTATTTTGTCAGACATAAGTATTGCTACCTGAGCTTATTTTTTCCTTTTCATTTGCATGAAATATCTTTTTCCACCTTTTTTACATTTAGTCTGTGTTATCTTTGTTCTGAGGTGGGTCTCTCATAGAAAAGGGTCTTGTTTGCTTGTCCATTCACCTACCCTATGTCTTTTGACTGGAGCTTAAGACATTTTAATTTCAAGTGATTATTGCTAGATGTTATTCATTGCCACTTTATTCTTTTAACTATGTTCCTCTGTTGTTGCCTTCTCCTTCTCCTCCTTCTTCTTCCTCTTCTTCATTCTTAAACATTTCTTGTAATACTGGTTTGGTAGTAACAACCTCCTTTATTAGCTTTTTCTTGTCTGGGAAGCTCTTTATTTCTCCTTCAGTCATAAATGATAGCCTTGGTGGTAAAGTAGTCTTGGTTGTAGGTTTGTGTTTTTCATGACTTTGAATATTTCATGGCAATCCCTTCTGGCCTGAAATGTTTCTGTTGACCAATTAGCTGACAGTCTTATGGGAGCTCTCTTGTAGATAACTGTCTTTCTCATGCTGCTTTTAAGATGATCTGTCTTTAACATTTGTTATTTAACTATGATGTATCTTGGTGTAGGTCTCTTTGGATTCATTTTGCTCGGGACTTTTGTGCTTCCTGGACTTGTGTGTCTTTTTCCTTCTCCGTGTTAGGGAAGTTTTCGGTCATTATTTCTTCAGCTAGTTTCCTCATCCCTTGTTCTCTCGCTGGCACCCCTATGATGTGGATGTTGTTATACTTCATGCTGTCCCAAAGTTGGAACTGAGGACAAATTCCAGGTAGAGGTGTATACATCTGCTATAGTTGGCATTCAAGAGGCTGTAAGTTGGGTGTCTTAGGCCTGACCTTCTGAGCATGGACACAGTTACCGGGATAAGGAAGAACCTCCAGAGTAAGTGTCTTAACTGTCTTCCTGAGAAAATGAGTAATCTGAGGTCAGAGCCAATGAAGGGAATGGGTGTCTTAGCTGATGCCAGGTTCAAAGCTTCAGGAGAACTGGTTTCTACAGGTATGGGATGTGGAGTTAAACAGGGAAGCGGAGAATGGAAGATAGCATCTGAGAGTGAAAGACATTTCAGGACCAAGATAATCTAAACTAAACCTCTGATTTAGAGAGGGTGAGAGGTAAGAGTTTAGGATAAATGGAGGGGGGCCAGGAAGGAAGAGAGAGATCTTTTTTTTAATGTTTATTTTTTTATTTTAAAATTTTATTTATTTATTTTTGGAGAGAGGGGAAGGGAAAGAGAAAGAGAGGGAGAGAAACATTAATGTGTGGTTGCCTCTTGCACGCCCCCTACTGGGGACTTGGCCTGCAATCCAGGCATGTGCCCTGGCTGGGAATCTAACCTGTGACCCTTTGCTTCACAGTGCAGTGCTCAATCCACTGAGCCACACCAGCCAGGGCGAGAGAGAAAAATCTTCCAGAAACTGTTATAAGAAGCTAAGGTTGCTATATGGATGCTTGTGGACTTATCCAAAAGAAGAAAGAAGTTGCTATAACACAGAGATAAGGCACATGACCTAAAGGAAATAGTACACAGTGCACAGCTTAACTCTAGGTGACAATACTTCAGAGGTTTTAAGGTTAAAGAATGAATAAAGGTGATATTAGATTTCTGTTTTTTTTTAATTTATAAAACTGAGAAAAATATCTTTAGAACACATTAAAAAAAGAAATACTTTTAGTGTGAAGACTATCTAGGGAACATATGCAATTTAATTTTTAAAAGTGTTTGGAATATATATACATATATATGTATATTCAGGCATAATATATGTATCTGATACATATATATATATATATATATATATGTATCAGAGCAGCTTTGATGATTAAAAGAGAGGAGAACTGAAATTTAGAAAAAAAATCCTTGGGAATATAATTTCTGGGTAGGGATGTACTGATTTTCAATGTCATCTCCACCAAAACTTTTAACTTTTTAAGTAGAGTTTGAATCTTTTATGATATAGTCATTTGCTCTAGTTCTGTAAGCCAGCCTCCAACCCAGATTACCCAAATCCTGTTGATCTGGTGAAGTGCCAATGTTTTCAATGGTAATTGGGCATATATGTTGCTTGGGGAGCTTGTTAAAACAGAGATATGATTCAGTAGATCTGGGGTAGGGCCCAGATAATGCTGCTGATGTGAGTCTGAAGACCCAACGTGGAGCTGCAGGGCATTAGGCTACTTTTGCTGTATAAATTGTACTGTTATAAAAGGCATAGACTCTATATATGAGGTAACCACAAAATTAACATCAGCCCTCCTTCTCAATCATTAATCTGATCTGCATCTTATGTTTTTTGAGTTTAAAAGGAAGTCTGTGCTCATCAGAAAAATGTAATTGTGGGAGAAAACCTGAAAATAGGTGTAGGTGTGTTTGTAGGAAGCAGGGCAGCCTTTTAGTTTTCTTCCCAATAGGAAATTTCAGGGCAAATAGAATTTCTGCGGAGTTGATTTTTAGAAACTCTGAAAAACCTGTCATAGTTATCAAGAAACTGTACTCCTTGTCTCACCTGGAGAGGAAAAAAAACATGTTTCTTGCCTTCCAAAGCATAACATTACCACAGTTCTGAAGTACCTGAGAGTATCTTTGCCTAAGGAAGGGATTTGAGCCTCCTAAGAGGCCTGTGCAGTGCACTTCAAAGTCATCCTTCCAAGAATGTCAATATCCTTTGAAAACCTCAGCTGAATCATCATCATCATTACAGCCCAGACAATAGGCATATGAACATCTCACAGCATCTTCTTTCCAGTATATGTAAAGGGGAGTTTAAATTGTGGCATATTGTGACATGGCTGGGGCCGGGGCCAGGGGGGGGGGGGGGCGTCAAATAGGGCTTTTTCAAAAGGGAACACTGAACTCACTTTCTAACACAGGAATTAAAAAAGTAAGTTTTGTTTTTTAAGCTTGTCCAAATATTCTTTATTGGTTGACCGAGGAAGTCGAAATTTCTACATAGTACTTTGCAAGCATGACTCATAGCCTGGAGGTGCAGCAGTGACAAAGGGATGGCTGGGAGGGCTCGGGCTGGCATGTCCTCACAACAGGGCGTTTCCCCTGTTTTGTGATTCCCAACAGATCATTTTCCCTGTTTTGTGATTCTGAGAACTTTGTTTCAACTCCTTAAGTAACCCTACAAGGTACTGAGGAGTCCAGTTTTCCTGAGGAATAGTAGCTCCAATTCCAGACAAGTGTTTATTTACTTGAATATATTACACACTTGAATTTAGCCAATATTCCCTGAGGAAAACAAGGAAAGGTTTCTCTCCCCTTTAAGCGCTATGTGTTGAACTATCTAGAGGACAAGCTGTTTATGTGTTATCTCGACATGTTTTCTCATCTCTGCTAACCTCATGTATGTTTTCTGTCACTAGAATACACATTTTAAGAGGTGAGAAAATGGTGTTTATAATTGCACTTTGAATCCAGAATGAATTCAAATGCATTAATAAACAACACTGACTCTCACCAACATTAAGGACATTTGTAGTAGCTGATCTCTGGATCATGAATAATGAGTTATCTTGGTTTTAATAATTTACTTTAAAAAAAATCTTTTCCCTCTATTCTTTATTTGTGAAGTTGCAAGAGATTTCTACCTCACCTTCGATGATTACTAGTTATATTCCTGGAGGGCAGATATAAGTTAATGAGCAACAAGGGAGGGGATCAAGAAGCCAGAACAAAAACAGCATATTGCCTTCAAGACTATTAATGCCCCTTTGTGGAGGACAGCCACAGCCAATGTCTGGCAAGAGCAGTAGAGGAAGAAATTGCTGCAGGTTCAGGTGGGAGAGTGAGTCACCTTGAGGCTGGCACTGCTGATGAGGTTTGGAGAATAATCTTTCCATTAGGAGTTGGTCCTCCTTTGAGGATGGGAGAATTATTAATGTCCAGTACTGGAAATGTTTGATTTACTTCTTGTGTACTGCACAGCAACAAAGCATTAATAGCCCCACACATCACATTTCCACAGAGGGTTTCTGCAAATGCATGTATTCT
>VMDR010031287.1:0-12094 GCA_007922815.1 Macrotus californicus | reverse complement strand
CTATGGGTCCTCATAGAATAGATGATATCTTTAATTTGCTATATAGCAAATATGTTATTCATAAGATTATCTCTTATAATATCCCCAATATAATTATTTAATAGCTGAGGGTGGTGATGAAATATTTAATTGACTTTATTCAAGGAAAGATTCTGAGATATTTAGAAGAATGAAAGAATGACATCTTGTGGCAATCATTTTCTTCCTTCGCATTAACTGAATATTATTATGTGCAAAGCACAATGCTAAGCACAGGGAATGAAATCCTTTTTTTTTTTGTTTTGTTTTGTTTTTGTTTTTATTTTTGCTTAATCCCTTTACCTTTTTCACTCAGTCCTACAAGCCCCTTCCCCTCTGACAGCTGTCAGTCCATTCTCTATCATTTATGAGTGAAACCATATGGTATTTGTCTTTCTCTGACTGGCTTATTTCATTTAGCATAATGTTCTCCAGGCCCATCTATGCTGTTGCAAAAGTAAAATCCCCTTCTTTTTTACGGCCATGTAGTGTTCCGTTATGTACATGTACCACTGCCTTTTTATCTGATCATCTACTGATGGACGCTAGGCTGCTTCCAAATCTCAGCTACGATAAAGAACACTGCAATGAACCTAGGTGCGTATATTCTTTTGAATTAGTGTTTTGGGTTTCTTTGGATAAATTTCCAGAAGTAGAATTGCTGGATAATGAGGCAGTTTCATTTTTAATTTTTTAACCTTTTGAAGTAAATCCATACTGCTTTTCATAGCGACTGTACCAATCTGCATTCCCACCAACTGGGCATGAGGGTTCCCCTTTCTCCACATCCTTGCCAATGCTTGTTTGTTGATTTATTGATGATAACCATTCTGACAGGTGTGAAGTGAAATCTCATTGCAATTTTAATTTGCATTTCTCTGATGATTAGTGACATTGAGCATATTTTCATGTTTCTGTTGGCCACCTCTATGTCCTCTTTGGAGAACTGCCTATTCAGGTCCTTTGTCCATTTTTTAATTGAATTGTTGGGGGGTTGGTATTGATTTGTATAAGTTTGTTATGCATTTTAGATATTAACTCCTTATCAGATGCATTGTTAGTGAATATGTTCTCCCATTCAACAGGTTGTTTTTTCATTTTGTCGATGGTTTCCTTTGATGCTCAAAGATTTTTAGTTTAATATAGTTTCATTTGTTATTTTTTCTCTTGTTTCCCTTGCCTTAGGTGATATATCAGGAAAGATACTGCTGTGAGAAATGTCTGACATTTTATTGCCTATGTTTTCTTCTAGGATTGTTATGGTTTTGAGTCTAACGTTTAGGTCTTTAATCCATTTTGTATTTATTCTTGTGTATGGTGTAAGAAGGCAGTCTAGTTTCATTTTTTGCATGTGTCTGTCCAATATTCCCAATGCCATTTATTGAATAGACTCTCTTTACCCCATTGTATATTTTTGCCTTTTTTTTTTTGCCAAATATCAATTGGCCATAAAGATGTGGGTTTATTTCTGGGCTCTCTGTTCTGTTCCACTGATCTATATGTGTGTTGTTCTGGCAGTATTATGCTGTTTTGATTGCTGTGGCCTTGTAGTATAGTTTGATATCAGGAAACGTGATTCCTCCAACTTTGTGTTTTTCCCAAGATTGCTGTGGTTATTTGAGGTCTTTTGTGGTTCCATGTAAGTTTTTGGATGATAGATATTAATCAAATAATATGAAAAAATGGAAATATAAAGATTAACTATGATAAGTAAGCTAATGGAAACACTTAGAAAGTTAGTGATAAACTGAGACAAGGTGAGTAAAATTTATCCAGCCATGGGTGAAGTTTGTGGTACCAAGGGGATAAAGGGAGGGAACAGTGTGGAGAGGTGAAAAATAACATCAACAACAACAAAAAAAGCAGTCAGCCAAGCAAACAGCATATATGAAGGCCCTGAGGGGGAAGCATTTGGGTACACTTGAGAAGATGGAGAGAAGGCCAGCATGGCTCAAGGTTAGAGAGCAGGAGAAGTTGTAAGACAAGACTGGAGAGATAGACAGAAGCCAGACTATAATGCACCTAGTAGGGCAGGATAAAGATTTTGAATTTTAACCTAAGAATAATGAGAAGTCATTGAAGGTTTTGAAACAGGGGGTGACCCACACAAATTTCTGTTTTCTTAAATCACTTAGGGTGAGGTGTGGAGCCTGAAAAGTTAAAATAGAAATAAGTGTGGAGAGAAAAGTTAGAAGCCTCTTGTGATGAAAAAGAGTATGGTGGTTAAACTACAGTGTTGTGATGAAAATGAAGAGGAGAATGAATTTTAAAAAACAAATAAAAATAAACAAACAAGCATAACAGAAACCGACTCATAGAAACAGAAAACATTTTGACAGATAGGAGGGGACTTGTAGGGGTGAGTGAAAAAGGTGGACGGATTCAGTACAAATTGGTAGTTACAGAATAGTCATGGGGATGTAAAGTACAGCATAGGGAATATAGTCAATAATATTGTAATAACTATGCATGGTGTCAGGTGGGTGCTAGACTTATGAGTGGATCACTTTGTAAGGTGTATAAATGTCCAATCACTGGGTTGTACACCTGAAACTAATATACTATTGTATGTCAACTGTAATTGAAAACATTTTAAATTATTTTTAAAAAAAGATAATGGATTTGAGAAATAAATATCTTGGAGATCAAATCAACAAGACCAATATTTTTGTTGAGACTTAAACAGCTATTGATTGGCAGTGATTTTGAGACTACATTTCTTAATAAGTCCTTGGAGTGCAGTTATTTCATGTGGCAAGTTAAGTACAGAGCTGTATGCTTTAAAAGCCAGCCATGCTGGAGATAGGATGAATAAAAACTAAACAGTCTTGGAAAGAAGCCATCTCATCTCCCTTTGAAGATGAGTAGATAGGACCCAAAGCAGGGTCAACATTCCCTTCAAGAAGTAATTCATTATTTTTGTTTACAATACAGATTTAGAAAAAAGAAGTAATTCTTTAAATTTACCTGAACACAAAGAACCAATAACAAGACACTGATGGCCCTGCCATCAAGCATGGCTAGTGATAATTTCAATTGAACAATTGCATAACAGGTTTTTCTACATTAAGTAGTAAAAGTCTCAGTAAAACACTTATGCCACATGGAATTTCTGTTTCACTTTTGTGAAACTTCTTGTGCCTTCAACAAAACAAGCAATGAAATTTTTCTCACTTTTCCAAATGAAATGATTTGCTACTAAGGATGATCAAATTGAGGCTGAGGTGAATTTGCCGACAATAATGACCTTAGTTTTGGAGGAGTGATCTTTAGTCCCTTTCTTCCTTTTCTAGCAATACCTAGAGAACAAGGCCAGTTGTTGATAAACACCACACCTAGTTTGTGTTCCGAAAATTATGTCATCACAATTTACAATTTCTTAATCACATTAAAAGTACTTATCTCTATAGCCTCTAGTGGTCTCTCTTCTTTAGGGTATCCATTTAAATCTTCCAATAGTGATTTAAAATGGGGATGGTAGAGCCTAGCCTCATGTTAGCCCACTGAGAAGTTTCCAATTTCCAGTGTATAACAGAGCATGTGGTTTATGAGAATCAATTATCAGGAGTTTTCATGACTCCTAGAGCTTAGAATACAACTGGTTCCCATTCACAGAAACAAAGGTTGTAGCATTAACAACACCTCTAGCCCACCCTATGCCACACATGAGAATAAGAGCTAACACTTATATGACATATGATATGTGTAAGGCACTGTTCTAAGACTTTTATATAGTTTGAAAACCAACCTATCTTACCAATGAGACCAAGGCGCACAGCTAGGGTGTATCCAAGGTCATGAAGCTAGGATGTAGATGTCGTTGAGCCAGGATTGAACCAGGCACTCTCCTCTGGTGTCTGTGCTCTTAAACACTCTCATTGGCTGCCTGGAAATTGTCAATTAACTTAGAAGGAAATGCATAGTAGCATTCCCTGTTTCTTTTTCTTCCTCTCTTATGTCTTTCCTGGAAAAATCAATGTTCACTTTTGTGTTACCACAAAAGGACATTCAATGATATTCTACAGGCTTTGGAGCTCCAAGAACTCATGAAGCTTTCACACCACATCTCACTGACATTCAAGCCAAAATGCAAAGGAATATTGGGCCTGAGACACGACACATTCTTTGCTGTGATGTCTCTCCTGCCATTAAGTTTGCTGAAATTTGATGACAGCATGCTGACAGGGGGCTTAATGATGTTTCTCAATTATTTCAAAACTTGTTTTATTTATACCCAAGCAAACCACTCAGACACTGTCAGAAGGAACTGTCTCTCTTCTTCATATGCTCAAAGGATTTGCATTTAGAGGAAACTGCACACTCAATGTGCTTCCTGAATATGCCCCCAGGAAGGTCTACTTGTGCTTAGAAGCCAGTTGTTGGCTACCCTGGACCTAGCTTCCTATTTCTCAGGGAACATCGAGACTATAGGCAAGAACTTCCCCAGTTACCTTTCTCCAATACATAACTCTGTTGGTACTGCCTGTTCTTCCAGTCTCAAGTGAGACTCTACAAGATGTACTGAGGAAGGAAGACTTTCTGGTGCAGGCATAAACAGATCGATAGGGCAGGGAGAAAATCCATAAACATTCTTTTTTTAATATATTTCATTGATTATGCTATTACATTTGTCCCATCTAACTCCCCTTCACCTCCGCCCTGCACCCCACTTCCCCCCCACACATCCCCTCTTTAGTTCATGTCCATGGGTCATATATATGAGTTCTTTGGCTTCTACATTGCCTATACTATTCTTAACCTCCCCCTGTCTATCTTCTACCTACCATTTATGCTTCTTATTCCATGTACCTTTTCCCCCTCTCTTCCCACCCACTCCTCCATATGATCTCCATTTCTGTGATTCTGTTCCTGTTCTAGTTGTTTGCTCAGTTTGTTTTGTTTTTGGTTTTGTTTTTGGTTCAGTTGTTAATAACTGTGTGGTTGTTGTCATTTTACTGTTTCTATTTTTTGTCTTCTTTTCTTAGATAAGTCCCTTTAACATTTCATATAATAAGGGCTTGGTGATGATGAAATCCTTGAACTTTACCTTATCTGGGAAGCACTTTATCTGCCCTGCCATTCTAAATAGTAGCTTTGCTGGATAGAGTAATCTTGGATGTAGGTCCTTGCCTTTCAGGACTTGGAATACTTCTTGCCAGCCCCTTCTTGCCTATAAGGTTTCTTTTGAGAAATCAGCTGACAGTCTGATGGGCACTCCTTTGTAGGTTACTGTCTCCTTTTCTCTTGCTGCTTTTAAGATTCTCTCCTTATCTTTCCTCTTGGGTAATGTAATTATGATGTGTCTTGGTGTGTTCCTCCTTGGGTCCAACTTCTTTGGGACTCTCTGAGCTTCCCTGACCCCCTGGAAGTCTATTTCCTTTGCCAAAGTAGGGAAGTTCTCCTTCATTATTTGTTCAAATAAGTTTTCAATTTCTTGGTCTTCCTCTTCTCCTTCTGGCACCCCTATGATTTGGATATTGGAACATTTAAAGACATCCTGGAGGTTCCTAAGCCTCTCCTCATTTTTTTTGAATTCTTGTTTCTTCATTGTGTTGTACTTGAATGTTTCTTTCTTTCTTCTGGTCCACACCATTGATTTGAGTCCCATTTTCCTTCCCATCACTGTTGGTTCCCTGTACATTTTCCTTCATTTCCCTTATTGTATCCTTCATTTGTTCATCTAATTTGTGACCAAATTCAACCAAGTCTGTGAGCATCCTGATTACCAGTGTTTTGAACTGTGCATCTGATAGGTTGGCTATCTCTTGGTCACTTAGTAGTATTTTTTTCTGGAGCTTTGATCTATTCTTTCATTTGGGCCATTTTTGTTGCCTTGGCATGCCTGTTACATAGTAAGGGGCAGAGCCTTAGGTGTTCACCAGGGCGGGGTAATCATGCCGCTGCGTTGTGATGCTGTACGTAGGGGCAGGTTCGAAAGGGAACAATGGCGGTCGTTCTGCTCTCTGCCAGTTTTCAGTGACTTTTCGTGCTACCCACAGTCAAATTGGGCCCTTCTGGTGCTGATTCCTGGGTGGGTGGGTCTGGGTACATCTAGGATCCTGTATGTCTCTCCAATGAACTCTCCTGTGGGGCTGGGAGTTTCTCCCACCGCCACAATCCCTACAGGTTTTCTCAGTCAGAGGTTTTGAGGTTTTATTTCCCTGTTTTGGAACCCTGGGTTGCATGGCTTGGCTTGCTCCCCAGTTTTTCCTTCCAGTTTATCTGCACACAAATGTGGACTGCCCAGTCCACCAACCGCTGCCTCACCCACCCAGGTCCTCAAGCTGGTGCCTTGCTGCGAGTCCTCTCTGACCCAGCTGCCAGTCTCCTCCCCTCCTACCCATCTGGATGAATGTTTCTCTAACACCTTGGTTGTCAGACTTCCATACAGTTTGATTTTTTGGCAGTTCTGTTTTTTTTTTTTTTTTAATTTGTTGTGGTCCTTCTTTTGGTTGTACGAGGAGGCACAGTGTATCTACCTAAGCCTCTATCTTGGCCAGAAGTTGGTAGCTCTTCTGGTTTTACCTCACCAATTCTGAAATTCTGAATGGGAGACATCAGCTGGCCAAGCTTAAGCTTTATACCCACAACCTAATTGCTTTGAACACTGGAAAGCAAGTGTCTGGCTTTTTTACTTCCCTGAGCACACAGTAGCATATTCCATTTTATAGAAAGCCAAAATGTCATGCCAGTTAGTTAAATGTTATCTGTTTAAAAAATAACAAATAAAAATTAGATATTTATCAGATCTTAGGATAATGAAAGGACTTTAGAAATGTAAACAGAAGAAAAAACTGCAAAGGCAAAAAATTGATACATGCAGTAAAGAATTAAACATTTCATGTCAAAAATATCCTGAATGAGGAGATAAATGAGAAAATACGGGGGGCTGCGTGGAGTAACACATAAGATAAATAAATCTCTAACGAGCTTATCATATAAAAATATCTCAAAAATCAATATGAAAAACACTCCATTAGAGAAATGGAAAAAGGGAATAAGTGCAGAAGCACAGAAGGAACATGAGAAATGTTTGGCTTTTCTAGTTGTCTGTCCTATCTGGTGGATCAGAACTTGCTAGGGCTGCAGAACCAGACCTGTGAGTGGCTGTGTGTGAGCCCAGCTTGCCATGCAAGATGAGGATGGTATTGAAAAAACAAAAGAATTTGGAAAACTCAAGTCCAGGAGAAATGACACTGAAAAATGGTGAGACGTGGAAAATTAGCAAAGGATAACAGTCAAGACAAAGTTAAAATGTTCAAGAAGCTCTCTTCGCATTTTCTCATTTAGTCCTCAAATAACTATAAAGTAGATATAATTTCTATTTCAGAGCAGAGGAAATAAAAAGCTTAGAAAGCTGAAGGGACTTGCCCAAGGTACATCAAGCCTGTGGAAGAGCCAAAATTTGAACCTATTGATGTTCATAGTTTATCATTTTAGTTGCCAAAAGTATTTATACCCTTAGCTGGGTAGCTCAGTTAGTTGGATTGTGGTCCTATACATCAAAAGGTTGCCCTGGCTGGTGTGGCTCAGTGAATTGCCTGTGAACCAGAAGGTCACTGGTTGGATTCCTGGTTGGGGTGCATGCCTGGGTTTCTGGCCAGGTCCCCAGTTGGGGGCCTGCAGGAGGCAACAGATCCATGTATCTCTCACACATTGCTGCTTCTCTTCCTCTCTTTCTCCCCACCTTCCCCTCTCTCTAAAAGTAAATGAATAAAATCATTAAAAAAACAGGTTTCAGGGTCGATTCCAAGTCAGGACACAAACCTAGGTATGGCTTCAATCCTGGGTCTGGTGCATACAGGAGGCAATTGATCTATGCTTCTCTTTTACATGGATGTTTCTCTCTCCTATCTCTCTAAAAAACATCAGTAAACATATACTCAGTTGAGGATTAGAAATATATATATTTATAATATTTACACTGTGACTTACAATTCACCATCATCACAGCTGATTTCATGTATTGCGATGTCTCAGACACATTTAATTTTGAGTTGGAACTTTGAAGAATGGCATTGTTGATTGGGTGGAGCCCTAAACACCCTGGGGGTGGGTGTGTGGGTGTTAGGATTTACTGTGCCTTATTGCATCCCTGCTTCTCTCCTGACCATCTCACACTTGGCTCAACCATTTTTTCCTAAGGAACACAGTCAGACAAAAACACCTCCTCCTTGGGCAGAAGTACTTCTATAGAGATGCTGAGCAGATTGTTTGAGCCCCCATCCCCACTTCCAGCCCTTCCCCTCAGGCCACCCTCCCCTCTTCCTCCCTCTCTGCAGCTGCAGAATCACCACTACATTCCCGCTCATTGTAAGTGACCAGACTAGGCAAATAGGAAGACGAATGGTTAGTCAGGGAAATTTGGGCCACCGTGATGGGAAAGGTGCAGAGGAAAACATTATGGCCTGAGTCCCTTTGAAACGTGCTGACAGTTGACAGATGAGCATCCATAAAATGACAAAAGCCTGCCTGTGTAAAGCGCTTTGCCACTAGCGTTTCTCCCTGGGAAACTAACTGCCCTCAACTGTCAGTGGAAATATTATTTTTTTTTCTGGTAATTATTCTCTTCCTTGTGTCTCTAACCACAGAATAGCCTTCACTGCATATGTGGATCTTCTCTGTCCTGGTGACTGCCACCACCCCTGCCCACCAATCCTCTCAATCAGAAGTGATGAGTAATTAATCGTGTTGATTGAATGATCATAACTGGGATAGTAAATAGGAATGTTGTGGTTTATGGTTAGCAGGGACACATTTTGAGAAAAATCCTAAGATTTTTTTAAAGTAGTGTTGGTGATCCCTATGGATCCATGAGCCAGGTCTGCATGTATTTACCAAGTTTGAGTCTGCAGCGAACAATGGGCACTGAAAGTGATGCTATATGCATCCTCGAAGCCTTGCTGATGCAACTGTGCAGTGTTTCATTCTGTTTATTTTGTCTGTCCCATTGCCTTCTGCAATAGAGCATATTAAAAGGGGAGGAGAGGGAAGAAGGTGGAGGGAATTGAGGGGTTGGATGTTGCGACAAACTGGCTCTAAAACTTCCTCTAAAATCAAGGAAGGGATCCTCTTTCCTGCAGGATTCCTTTAAATTGGGAATCGCCCCAGAAATCCACAGGAGGCTAATCCCCTCTCAGATGATAACTTTGGATTCAGAGACTCTCTTGATCTTTTTTTCTCAAAAGCAGTACTGTCCAATGGGATTTTCTGTGATGATAAAAATGTTCCATGTATGTATGTGCTGTCCAATAGGTGACCTCATGTGGCTACTGAGCACTTGACATATGACTAGTGTGACTGAGGAACTGAATTTTAAGTATCTGAATTTAATTTATTTAAGTTTAGATTTAAGTAAGTATGTGTGACTAGTGGCATTGGACAGGGCATCTCTAAAGCCACCATCAGGCCCACCTCAGTGCCACACAAGAAGTATTCAACTATCATGCGTGCAAACTTCAGAGGAGAAACTAAAAATTCAACACAGTCTTCAAGTACAGACTCTTACACGATGCGAGCTATTTAACACAGGGTTAAGCAGTGATAGACTCTTCTAGGAAGTCCCTGCAGTCACTCCCTCTTCCTGGCACAGCCTTTCCTTTCAGAGCCCCACCTTGAGGCTAGGATGTACTTTGTGCCTTTGTCTTTGAAAAAGAGAATGGATATTTTGCATTTTTGAACTTCAGTCTCATTTCCATTGTCTTCAAATGTGAATTTCATCCCTGTCAGCCACCTGATCCACCAGCCTGGCTAGTGTCTCCTGGTCTCCGAGCTCAGGAAATGCCTGACCAGCTTTTCCAGCTTCTCAGATCAGCCTCCATCCTGATGGGTGACACCTACAGGATTCTCATCCCCTGAGCTCTGATCTTCCTGTGTTTTTTCACTGTGTCTTTCTTGTCCTTTCTCTTGTCTTTAGCTTGGCTCTTTACATGCTCTGGAATCCCTGAGTCGTGTACTTAATGGGATCCCTTTCTTGGGTAGCTTCAGTGTTCAAGTACACTTTAGGTTAGTGAAGTAAAAACATCAATTCCCAAATCCCGAGCATTGTTTACACATGAATCTTTACAATTTTTAAGCTATATCACTTACATTTTATCATATTTTCTTTCATTCTTCAAGTTTGCTTTTTAATGTACTGTATTTCTGGGAAGATATTAGAGATGGGTTTCTTTGCTTTTATCGCTTTGTTTTTCATTGCATCTCTCCTTACATTCACACACACACAGAGGTAAATATTAGAATAATTCATTAAACCACAGTACAAACTCAAGTAGAGAGATGCTTCTTTTTTAAAATATGTGTACCAGTGCTTAGAGATATTTATGAATATATTTTATACTCTCACTCACCAGAAAAACCTTTCCTCCATTATCACTAAACTAACATGACAAGTTATTACAAAAGCATTTCATTGTACAATACCACACAAATGTGAATTTTTGTCATTACTGTTTCAAAAGCACTCTTGGAGGACCAACTTTGGGGTGATTGTTTCAGAGAAGTGTAGTGTATCTGCTTTCCCTAGAAATTGCCTGCCTGACCAACATGGAGTATCTTCAGCTGCTATTATCTTTAAGGTGCATAACTCTGTCCTTATTACTGTCTGGGCCAGAGATGGGGACATGATCCATGCTGAACAAATGATATTCTCCCTCCTAGAAGTGCGGTTTGTGATTGAAAGTCAGACAGGTGGTTTGAGCTCATGTAAATGTGAGAGCTTTCATCTTTTACCTTTCAAGTGCATTGAAAATGAAAAAATAGGCCTGTAAAAAGACAGAGAGAAAGAGAGAGATATGAGACCCATGAAGAAAAGTAAAAATGAAGTAGAAAGATGAGTTTCAATGGCCTTTCCTGTCATCTGGGTTCCTTCACTATTCTTTGTACCACAGTACTTTTATATGAATCTTTGTCTCTGTTACTTTCAACCAAAGAGTTCAAAGCAATACAAGTGTAATTGCTGAAAAAGTGAACACCCTGAGCACAATCTACTTAACTCCATGCTGTTCTATGGTCATAGACTATAACCCCTTGGTCTGGCCAGCCATCATATTAGACCATGCTTATCATCGCAAAGATGGGGAGTGTTGAGGAATCAATGCAAGTTCATCATGACATCTGTAATCACAACACACTTCATATCCCATTGATGGTTCAAGCTTTGTAACGAGCAGGGAGAACACAAGTTGTAAGTGGCCATGGTCACGTCACAACCCTGTGCAGATTGCTTACTTTTATAATGTCAGGGCCTAGGGAGCTCTGGGGAACATCCCCATGAAATCCCTTGGCAGGTTCCCTCTTGTCAGGACTATGGCTCTCATGGGATAAACAGCTACGTGAATTCCAATCAAGTCATCTGCAGCTAATGTTTATTAGGAATGTAGGTAAATAACTCTTGCAGTATCTGCCTCCATTTCCCACCAAATCTGTATGCAGCCCCTCAGCAAATACACACTACCAGTGTGTGTAGGGTTATGTGTTGTATTGTGTGTCGAGTGAGGGTAGGAAGGAATGAGGCCCAGTGGCCTGTAAGAGAGAATGCTTGTGATGACAGCATTCTAGTTCTAGTTCAGCCAGTACAATTGTGTCTTTAATGTCTCTATCTTGAAGTGACAGCTATTTCCTAGTTATTGTTTTCATGTTTAAGATGGAAAATATTATGGTCTCTAATACATATTTTCACACTGTCTATTAAGACCAAGGTCTGTGCTCCTTTGTCTAATTTAGGGTATACAAATGTGATTGGGGGATTCATCCAATGTTACTACTCATGAAAAGGACTTTTATTTCCTCCTCTAGGGCCTAATTTAATGAGGAGAAATGAAAGGGCAAGGACAGATCTCTGTTATTTACTAATGCAAGTCATGCTGCAAAGCCCCATTCATCTGATGTAAGGGTCATCCACTCATGCTTTAGAGAAAGGAGGCGAGAGAGGCCTGGCCATTCAGACACCACAGGGAATGGTGGATGCTGTGGACAGAGCTGCAGAGAGGCAGTCACAGAACCTGAGTTTGGTCCTGACTCAGTGAGCACAAGAAGTCCCTCTAATCACACCACAGAGGTCTCTTTCCTTGTCTAT
>VMDR010031286.1:0-12094 GCA_007922815.1 Macrotus californicus | reverse complement strand
TGCAACCCCGTCAAGGTTAAGGTCAAGTATAACTTAGAGATTAAATTATAAATACCAGCTTTATCTTGCCTTCCAATAATTTCAAATCATATGTTCTAGTTATATTTATTAAAAGTGTTACAGTCAATTAACAAATGCTTGCTTGAAACGAAACACAACTATTAGCATTCCTTTTACAATTCTCTCCCTCCCTTTATGTGTTCATCAGCTTTCACAAAGAAGAACCACCTCTGATAGCAAGGCTTGGAGATAGGCAGTGGGAGTTTGAGCATGATTAATTGTAGGAAAGCAGTATGGCCAGGAATATATCAGGATTGTACAAATAAAATGAATCTGACTTTGACTCAGAGATTCTGAGATGATGTTTGGGGATCTGCTGTCAAAACCTGTGATGCTGCAAAGAAAAATGAAATGATATGAGCAAAGCATCAGACATTGGACCAAATGCTAGTTTTATTATTAATATGATGAATAGAAACAAGAATGTGTTTTGAGGAGACAACAATATCTGTCGATTGGGGGAACGAGTTAGATGCAAATTAAATAAATGTGACAGAGAGGAGTGAGAGACTTGAGTTTTGGGTTGGAGAAGACTTGGATTGTTTAGGCAAACGATCTTCCTAAGTAAAAAAAGGAGCCCCATGTGTCTGGACATTAGGAAACTGGTGCCTTTACTGAACAAAAAGTATTGGTTAAGAGACAAGCACCTTATAGTTCTGAGTGATATCTCTTACTCATTGGTATGATATAAAAATAGATCCCTGAGATTTAATAATGCATAAGAATGCTTTCATTTTTACTTTTTATTCCATTTTAAATTTCCCTCAATTAATTTTTCATTAATATGAAGAATGTGCTCCCAAATATATTTTTACAAATTGTTCATAACCTTCATGACAATGTAACAGTGAAGACATGAAACTGAAATTTTAGAACATTTACGCTGTTTACACTGAGTCGTTGTGAGGTCATTCCTCCTAAGCAACATTAAACGTCAATTTGCATTGGCAAATCCTGCAATGCAATGTAGTCAGGGATTCATGTATAAACAAGCCATTGGAAATTGGAGTGGCTTCATATCTTTCATGCAAACGCTGATGTAATGTTTAGATTAATAACTCTGAATAGGCAGCAATTTGGATATTGTAATGAGTGAAACCTTTGTTTTGGCAAAATAAATATATATTTATTAAATTAGTTTTTAATATTTAAAAATACTAATCTTCTTGGAAAGAATGTCATTCAACTTGATGAATTTTCAAATTCAACACGACACGGCAATCTTTCAAATGAGCCTGTTTGTTCCTAGTTTCATGGTTTACTGACTAGCCATGAATAAGCACAGACAAAAAGTGCAGAAGTAGAGACAGATGGAATCCCCATGGCCCAAGAAGTTAGGGAGATAACTGGAGGAACTGGGACTTCATCTGGGTCTTGAAGAATGAATCCAATTTGTATTGGCAGAGAAGAGAAAGCAAAGAGAAAAAGCAAGATGTGTTTGGAGTTTTTCTGCAACAGGAGGCTTATATCCAGGAGTGTTACTAGATTAAACTGCAAAGATGAGGCCAGATTGTGGAGGAATAATGGTGGGTTATATGGAGTGATTCTACTCCAGAGTTGCCAACCACGAGCTTACAGCAAACTTCTCAACTTTGAACAGGTTCCTTGGCTGTGAAAAGAGGGTGACTCTATCTTTCCCTGTAGGTCATAGAGTTTTTGTGGGAATTAACATATCATACATATGAATATGCACTGGAAGAATCAAAGTGTTATAGATATGTCAAGTGGTAGATCTGTGCATGCTTACTAACCTTGGCTGAGCACTATTCTCTGCTTGGTAATTTTACTATGTATCCCAGCTCAGTTTCCCCTCATTTCTTACAATGATTACTTCAAACCTTTACTGTTCCCTGTAAACCTTTGGCTCTACCCATTCTCTTATTCTCAGCAGATACCTTCTTTACCAACAAAACAGAAACAATAACTTCCTCCCCTCCCCTTCCCATGACAGCAACCTACGTGCTTCACACTCACCCTGTCTTCCCTCTCCCTAGTCTCAGTGGAACAGATGCCACTCCTCCTAAGAGTAATGGGTCCATCTGACTCCTGAATCTCATCTCTTCCTGTCTGCAGAGGAATCTGGCCAACTATTATCCCCTCGATTTCTTTCTATTCATTCCTTTCCATCAGCATTTAAATATGATCAAGTTTCTCCCTAAACCCCACATCCCCTTCTAGCTTTTGTGTAATTGCTTCTCTTCCTCTTTATAGCCAGATTTCTTGAAGGTGTCTCCAGTTCAAGTTGGACACTCCGTGTAACCCACTTCAGCCTAGATATCCATCCCATATCCCCTCCAAACTACTCTTACTAAGGTCACTGTTAACTTTCCTTTCAGTCTGTGTCTTGTTTGACCTCTAGGTAGGAATTAATTCTATTGATCACTCCCTCCTTCAAACACTTATTTACCTTATCTTCATGATACTACATTGTACTGAGCAGGGATCAGACTTGCAAACAACAGAATTCACTCTGGCAGTTTAAACAGAAAAGGAATATATTGAGGGGTGTTGGGTGGCCCACAATAAATGTAGGAGGACAGGTTCAGATGATGTTTAGCCAGGACAACACCTATCACACCTGGATACAAATCCCACTACATCTGCCTCTCAGTGTCAACACCTCAGCTCACAGAAATATTGCATACTTCTCACTGATGACACCTGGACCGGACTCCCGAAGCTAGGCCATTGCTACCACCCTGCATGCTGAATGCTTTCTCCACTATACCTGTTAGAAGAGTTCACGACCTTGCTTAGAGTCAGGAGTTCTGTTCTGAGCTGAAGTGCTGCATGAGTGCCCCTGAGCACAAGCCTAGGTTGCAGGCCTATGTCTTAGCTGCCAAGTACACTGAACGTCAGAATTGTGATTTCTTCCTTGGGGAGATGAGAATTTCCCCAAACACAGAAGGTGTGCTGAACACTCTTCGTTTTGCTGCTACCTGTCTAAGCAGTCTTTTTCAGTCTCCTTTTTTTGGCTGCCCCTCAAATGCTGAAGTCACCCAGGGCTCCATTTTCATTTTTCTTCTTCTCATTCTGCACCCTCTCCGTGGGTGATGTTGTCTAACACCATAGCTTTTACTACCTTCTTTGTGCTTAGGACTCTCAAATGTGGACCTCTAGCCCTGTCCTTTCTCCTGAGCTCTAGGTCCTCAACTGCCTAGTGGACATGTCTATTTCAATGTCATTAAGTACCTCAAATTCAACATATTCTCCTGTCACCCAAATGTATTCTTCCAGTTTCCCACGTTAAACATCTACCCAGTTGTTAAGAAAGGAGGGTGTTATCATTGAGATCTTCCCTCCCTCACCTGTAGGTATCCAGTCAGTCTCAGAGTGCCATCAGTTGTAGATCCCATATGTATATTTTTGAATCTGCCACACTCTTTCCGTATTCAAATAGAATATACCGCTGCAGACACATGACTCCAAATCATTAAGTGAGCTTCCTCCTAACTTCCAGTTTTGCTCTTCTCTAATCCATCCTCTACCTTGCAAGTAAAAAGGTCTTGCTTACCAACTCATGTCACCTCACTTGCCTCCTTAACATCCTTCGGAGGGGAAGCAATCCCCCCCCCCGCCCCCATGCATGTGCTTTTATGAGTGTGGATTATCTCTGGAAGGTTGCACAGGAAATTGGTAACAGTGGTTGACTCCAGGATTAGGAGTGGGACAATGGTGTGGCTAGGGGCCAGGCTTATTTTTATTGTGCATTCTCTTGTGTCTTTAAAATTTTATATCCTGTGCACATAGGATGTGTTAAAAACTGATTTAAAAAACCTTAATAGATTCCCATTGATCATAGGATAATATCAAACTCTTTCACATGGTTTGTACGCTCTCCACACAAAATAGCTCCTGTTTACTTCATTCACCACATGGACTATTTTGCTATTCTTTGACTATCTCAAATGCTCTCACTTTTCAGCATTTACACACGGTTCCTTGCTTGAAGTGCCCTTTTCTTTCCCTTCTGAACTGGCTAATTCTCCTTCTCCCTTAGCCCTGTGTTTAGATGTCACACCCTTCTGGAAGCTTTGTCTTGCTGTAAGACTGGAGTTGAAACTCTCACTCCCCCTCACCCCCCAGGTGGCACTATTCTTATTAAAACTCCCATAACATTTTAAAAATCATTATTTGTCTCTCTTGTCAGGAAGACCATAAGCTCTGCAAGGACAGATGCTACAGCTGTTTTATTCAAGACTATGCCATTGATGTCAAAATGAATATATATTGGACATAGTAGGAATTGAATAAATATTACTTACATGCATAAACTACTCATGCTTTTGTGTCCTCTGCCCCTTAGTTTTTCATCTGTTCATGTGTTTCCAAAGGTATTATGGTATTATTTTATGATCCACTCTCAGCCTTGTCTCAAATTTTTCTTTGGCATTTTTCCATATACATATATTTAAATTCAGGAATCCCAAAGCTAGGAATAATATATCCTATTAATAGTAGTAAGAACACTGATATAGCTTTTACTCTTCTTGAAGAATGTACCATACATTTTAGAATGAATGAATTTAAAAAAAATGAAATAAATGTATGGTTGTTTTGAGATGCCAAAAAATCATATGTTTTGGTCACATATGATCTAGTTTTTAATACATAAAATTAATATTTGGTAAACCAACTCATTAATGCCACTGACTTAAAAGCATGGTTCCTGGCAATTCCTTTAAATGTTAGCTTATTTGTAAATGACATTTTAATTTATTCTTTACTAATTTTTCACTGAGCAGCCTACTTATACTGGCAAATTTTTATATTTTAAAAAATATTCATCTTCCCAAGTGTAACTATGGTTTATGAATTGTTATTGATCTCTTTGCCAACTTTGCCAAGAGAGGTTTTCACAGCTGATGGGCCAAGACTTAGCAGTAATCCATCCTGGTCTGTATTAGTCTTCAGCAGGTGAAATTCTTGCAGTTGAGCTGCATAACTTCAAGATTTTATTGGCTGAGCGAAAGGCATTAGTGTTCATTAACATGCTAATATAATCCTTTTACAGGGCAAAATGAGATAAATGTCTTAGAAATACAGCATGCTTTTTTTCGTCTCTTTTTAAGGAATAGCATCAGTGAGCAGGCATTGGGGGGGGCTGGGTAGTGTGACAGAAGTACACGGGAGGATCGTCATGCCCACTGCCTCCACAGTTATTCTGCAGACCGGTCTCTAGGCCAAAAGGAACATTAATTTGAGACCTGAGGTCTGGAAATAGTGTTTTCATTATGATTGCCACTCATTAATTGTTTAAACTTTTGCTTTACGAGAGGTATTCAAAGAACGCAGATTTGATTCAATTAATCCTTTCCTAAAAGCTTTCCCACTTCACACAGGAATGAAGACCAAAGTTTTTATGTGACTCAAAAGTTTCATGACCTGACCCCTGCTGCCTCTTTAATTTGTTTCTAGCATCTCTGTGCTTCCATTTCTTCCATGTAAATGGCTGGGCTTCAGTTAGATGATTTCTAAAGTTCCTTTCTGGTCTAAATATCCATGATTCTCAATAATTACAAAGTTGTCTCAGCTTTTACATAGGATAAAAGGGAATTTATAAATTTCTAAATTCCTGTTTTTAAAATAGATCAGCTTGAATTATCCTGAGGCAAGAAAACTTGTTCAAGTATAAGAAATACAGGTTACTTCTGCTTTTTAAGTTTGGTAGAGTCTGACTGTATATTCTACAAAATTCTGGAGAATCAGATTTTCTACTGCAAGCAGATAGATCATGTTCTCTTTGTTAGAATTGTAAAGTATGCGGGCCGGTAATGACTTGGAGATGTCTAGTCTTTGCCTTTATAGATGATGGAATTAATGTCCAGAGATATAAAATGCCTGTCAGGTCTACAATAGAGCCAAAGACTAGCCTCGGTTTCTTCATTCCCACTTCAGTGTTCTTCCATTGTACACGACTGTTTCTTCACAACGGCTTATGCTCACGGTTCCTACAAAGAGCCCATGTCTGAGTAAGTGCCTGCACGATGCACTGGAAAGAAAGGACTCACTCTGCCAGGTTGAGCTCCAAGTCAGACCAGCATGAATGAGGATTCTTATCTTTTTCATTCCACATGAAAAGCCATGAAAGGATTCATTGATTCATTCAGCAGATACTCAGTGAGGGCCAGCCTTTGTTCCAGAACCAGGTCTCTATCCTCCTGAATGTTATATTCCAATATAAATGGACAACAGACATATTAACAAATAATTTAATAGAGTACTTTGGATACTTTCAGATACTGATAAGTAATATGGAGAAACTGGGACTGGGGATGTTAGTTTACATGTAGTGACCACTGAAGACTCAGGCTTTTATTGATTCATGAATATATTTCTCTCCTGGACTGTATCTCTCTTAGCAACTCTGCAATTGCACCACCTTACCGACTCCTGTGAGGTTTATTTTTCTATGTCCTTTCCCCATTCCCTTCCTCTAAATGCTTTAATGCCTTCATATTAGAAAAAATAAGGCACCTTTCTCATATTTGTTGGACAATTAAGTTTAGTCACATGGCCTTCTATCCCATAACTGTATTCCATTTCCTCTTTCTGCACAAACTGCAATCAAATGGAATGTTTGTGGTTTTTCTCAACATTTTACATTTCCCTGCCTGTGCTGCCTGCACGACACCCGACTCTCGACAGTATTCCCTCTCATCTTTGAGCATCTTTATTTGACAGAAAACCCCCTTCTGTGGTAGCTTCCTCCAACTTTGGGCAAGTCTGACACTTTCGGCCTACTTCTTCAAAATCTACCTCAAACCCTGCTGCACCATCAGTTTTTTCATGGTTGTCTTTGCCCTTAGTCGTCAATCTTCCTCTGAATACCACTTTTATTTTTGCTCTTTTTTTTTTCACTTAGCATATGAGACATCATGTTGTTATTTATGTAATTATGTTCTGGCTTCTTTGTTTTGTTATCTCTTGCTGGGAGAGGGGAGAGTTACAAAATGATTTTGTATCACCAAAGGTAAATTCCTGAATGTGTTCTACATTAATAGGTGCTCAGAACAAACAAGCTCTGTGTTTCTAAAAAGTTGGTTGCTGCCTATTTAATGCACATTGTCTGTGTTTCTATTATATACTGTGTATCACTTTATATATCCTTTAAGTGTTATTTCTCCAGCTAGAATTTGTTTTTGTTGCTTAGTGTAGTAATACTTGGGCATGGTGCATGTCCATTATATATTTGTTGAATGAATGAATGATTTTAAAAAATCAACTAGATACTTCAGAGTCTCTAATTTGCCCATTTTCATTGTGAATTTGAGAGGATGTGGGAAGCACAGGAGTACCATGGTCCTGAAACTTATTTCACCATGTGATACTCTGTTTTCAAGGAACCATGACTCTCTTTACAGTACTGCTCTCTAAAATCCAGGCATCCAGAAGGTGCCTAACTGGATGATGATCATGATTATATTACTGTAATGTTTCCTGGATTGTAAGTCCTCTCAAGAGAGGGTCTGTATTTTAACTATCTTCATACTAAATTTTAGAAGGGTTATTAAAAACCACATGGTCCAGAAAGGCATCCTTTGCTGGAATCCTGATAGCATGTTCAGCTCATGTTTGAATATTTGGCAGGAAGCTGTCTTCTGTGGCAAACCCTTCCCAACTTGGTGCAGTGCCCTGCCTCGGAGAAAGTTATATTGATGTTTCCTTGATCGCCAGTACTATCTACCTGTGGTTGTAGTTCTGACTCTCAGGGCCATCCATGTGGCTCAAAATCCAGGAAAGACTCGGAGATAGACTTGTACATTCAGTAAAGTGTAAAGAATGGGATTGGATTGTGAGAATTCGACTACGTTTTTGAATTGGGATTTGGAACTAAAGTATACCCTGGACTAAGTCTAAACCCGATTTTCCATCAGATTACTTTTCAGTCTTGCCATTTTTGTGCCTGCATCTGTGTATGTAAATGGGAATGACATTTATGTAGCTTTGCAGTTTTAGTATATAAATGTGGCTCTTTGGGGAGTTGCTTTTCTGAAGACGGGTCATGAGAAATTGAAAAAGGCGATTGGCAGTTAGGCATACAGTGTGGAGATGATGTGCTTTGGTATTTTATTACTTTCCCATCACGGCACTACTTCGGGAATTAGGTGCGACATTTCCCATCTCTTGGTCGTGCGTTCAATGTTTCCATGTGATGCAGACCCTTCAAGTTCCTAAAAGGCCTCACATTAAATAGGTTCTTTGTTTTCGCTTTATGACCCAACTTTGCATGTTCTCCGGCCATATAGTGGCTTGAAAAGGAAACATCTGCAAAAAGAAACTGGATAGGGCAATGTCTCCCAACAGTCTGGCATGTAGACCAACAACAAACAACCATTAGGGTGTTACTCTTTCACAAATTATGCCTACGTATCTTATAAACCAACTTGTGCAATGCCTTGTGCTTGTAAATAGGGTCACACTGATAGAAATAAACCTAATTCACTGTATCTTTTCCCCAT
The DNA here is from genome assembly GCA_007922815.1 of Macrotus californicus. NCBI lineage: Eukaryota > Metazoa > Chordata > Mammalia > Chiroptera > Phyllostomidae > Macrotus > Macrotus californicus. The sequence goes on along the minus strand of VMDR010031286.1, from coordinate 3,572 downwards.
CTCCTTGTATAAGATTTTAGTGCGCTCCAAATTTCCAATTCTTCCGTTTTCTTAGAAGAGATCTGGGTTGCTTCTCCTGTACTTAGGAGTCTGATTTTCCAGGTTTGGTAGCTATTGTGCTAGGCTAGGTATCCTTCTCCAGGATGCTGTTTGGAGAGCAGTGCAGTGCCTTACATTACTAATGCTCACTCCAGCTGTGACTCAGTACTGCTGTAGGCACTGAAGCTACCCCCTTGACCCTACCAGGCTCTATGTCCTTCCCCTGGGAACTACTTTCCTTTTGAGGGGATTCCACGGTGTGTTCAATGATTCTTCCTTGGGAACTAAGATGTCTTCACTGGGTTGTATTCATTATTCTGGGTTCTTTTACCCCCAAAGGTAAGTTTTTCATGCTTTTGTGGACATGAACTTCTTCATGGCCATCCTTCTAGTGCCCAAGCTTAGTCCAGGGAACTCCCGCATGGCTCTCAGTAACCTGCTTCTCCACAGCACCCTCCCAAAGGAGTAGGGTTGAAGTCCATTGATCAAGCTGAGCACATCAATAATCCCATATCATTCCTATTATGACCTTAAGACCCTGGAAGCAAATGAGGTTTTTTTTTTTCATTTTCCCCAAGGTTGCTTATTTAACTTTTAGACTGTAATTGAATATGATATCTTCCTTGCAAACCAGTGAAAACATTTAGAAGTAGCATGTTATCATGAAATGAGTATTATCCTAGGAGTCAAAAAATCTGAGAGCCATTCTTAGATCTTCCTTAAACTAGCCTTGAAGACTGTATTCATTCATTTTGTAGCATTTATTGGCTCCATAATGTCCTAGACATCCTACTAGGTATTGTGGATTAAAAAATGAATTAAATACCTGTGATTCTTAACCCTAGTTATGCATTAGACCAGAGATCATCAAATTATGGTCTGCAGGCCATATCTTATTTGCCATATGATTTTGTAAATATAGTTTTATTGGAACATTGCCAGGCTAATTTACATACCTATTGTCTGTGATTGCTTTCATGTTACAACAACAGAGTTAAGAAGTTGCAACAGAGATCCCATTCTCCTAAAGCATAGAGTATTTAATATTTAGCTCTTTGCTGAAAATTTTGGCTGACCCCTGCATTAGACTCATAATGGAGAATTATTTTTTTAATCATTACCTGCTTTTCACCAAGATAGTTAAATCAGAATTTAGAGTGGAGGGTTGGGAGTTGGCCCAAGAACTAATGTTTTAAAAAGCATTCCAGATAAAATAATGTACACCCAGTGTTAAGAAAGATGTATAGATGATCCCTACCCTTGAAGAATATATATAGTTTAGTGGGGAGAAGAGGCTCATAAAAATTAATAAAGGTACCATGGATGGATCTAAAATGTAAACATTTACTGACTTCCAAGGGAACATAACATGGGAAACACTTTAATACTTCATTAGATAAGCTTTCACAAAGAAACATTTAAAGAGATTCTTGACAGATGCATCCACTGGTGGGCAAGATCCACTGGGTTGTGGTAGGGAGAGAAGGAGTAGAGAGAATAGCATAAGGAAAGGCACAAAGTCATGAAAGAACATGACCCATTCAAGGAATAATCAGAGGCTCAGTGTGACCAGAATACTAAGAGGGGGAATAAGGAATAAGGTCATAAGATATAAAGAAGGAAAAGTAAGGGCCAAACTGGGAAGAGCTTTGTATGCTATGAGGCTTGGAATTTATTGTTTTAATTTGCATTTAGAAGTTGAATGGAAAACTGAGTCTCTGTAGGCTTCCGTATTTCCATCTGTAAAAATTATAGTTAGCTCAGATGATCGCCAAGAAACTTCTAACTCCAAAATATAGCTTCTTGAGATTGTGTCAGTTACTTCTTTTGATGCTGCTGGGACCGGGAGCCTCGTTCAGGTTATGTGAATAGCACAGCTTCTGTAGTGGTGGCTTGCGGGCTGTCACCACTGATCTACTTCTCTTTATAGTACAAGTAAGGGCGATGCTACTTTGTGGATTCTCCACAAGGGTTTGAGAAAGCAGACTTCTGGAAGAGAAATACTTGCCTGGTCAATGCATGAAGGCCTTTAATAAAGAATATTACATAATGATAAATTACTTGTAAAATACTTTATGTTCCAGGCAGAGAGGTGCTATAAAATGGGGATAGTCTTATTGTCAAAATTCGCATTCTTCACAATTAGTACTAGTGCCTATAATGGCTTAACATTTGTAAGTCTTTATACTCAAAACTTGGTGTGTGAATTACTATAAAAGTTCTTCCATAGGATATCTTATTTCACTATTTTACAGCTTCTCATTTATATCAGGTCTCTACTTTGTCATTTCACCTCCATTCAGACACTTACTGGGATCACTACATCTCTGCTTGTATCTCCAATAAGCTCCATGTTATTGGTTTCATGTCTTTAAGTGAACTTATTAAAGTTCCGGTGCATATTGAATATTTTGTTCACATCTTGCATGGTCCCACCAAGCGTACAGAATAGCCAGTGAATCCAAAATTGACATACATAATAGGCTCAGTGATTGAAGCTTCCAAGACTTTGAAGCTGCCCCATCTGTACTTTCTGATTCAGTTAATCCAGTACAGGTAGATGAATGCACTGAACATGCCCAATTATATTTAAAATTATGCAAGTTGAAATATACAGGCATCTCTGAAAGAGGTGTTGGGAAAAAAACTTTTATGGTTTCTGTCGTTTAACATCAAAGATTTCTATTCAAGACATTTGAATACTTTATAAAAATGCCTTTCAGTGAGTAACTATTGTGCTCTCCCTACCAAAGAAAATTATAGATAAACTGTAGAATATTGGCCACTATTGACCTCTTTGCCCTACCTTTTCTTCACAGATGTTGATGAGTGTGCTGAGGGGCGCCATTACTGCCGTGAGAACACAATGTGTGTTAACACCCCAGGTTCTTTCATGTGTGTTTGTAGAACTGGATACATCAGAATCGATGATTACTCGTGCACAGGTAAGTAGTGGCTCCTTGTGAAATACAATCTTTCTGTGTCTTAAATCTACTTTCAAAAGTTTCTAAAAGATACTTATTTTGGGGGGTAAGTATGCCATAAGTACTCCCTTACAACAAAACAAGTCATAAACAATAGCATATGGTTTCCATTTGGTAGTTATTGTGACTCTGATGTAAGGAAAGGAATACCTGCTTATTTTGGCTGAGTTGTATACTCCCTGTTAGGAAGGTAAAGAAGAACTTAAAAACCAAATTAATATTATAATAATTTAAAACCCAAACTGTACTTATTCTCATATGAATTCTATGGAAAATCTAAGAAACAACCCCTAAGTAGTAGTTTCCTTTATATGACAACTGATTTTTGATAGAGGAATGATAACATACATAATGTGATATGTTTCAGAAATAGATTCTTGGAGTGCTAGAAAATGGGAATATTAAAGAAAGTTGAGCTTCTTCATACCTCTGGGCAATGCACTTGAATAACTACATCATAGAAATTTTGCTTAGCTTTATTTTATGAAATATCATATCAGGACCCTTCAGTACCACCCAGAGTCCTGTTCAGGGATATCCTGAGGGTTG
>VMDR010031285.1:0-12093 GCA_007922815.1 Macrotus californicus | reverse complement strand
ATAGACCATGAAACGATATCATAGAAAAAACTTAGCTACTCAGAAATTAAGGACAATTCTTCTACACAAGTTCTGAAACAAAGAGAAAAACAAAAATTGCAATTATAAATTATCTAGAGTAATAGTAAGAAAAATACTTCTTAATAAAACCCGTAAGACCCAGCTAGAGCAGTACTCAGAGAAAAATTGATAGCCTAAAATTCTGCTTAATGAAAAATAGAATAAAAGTAAGTCTACATCAACATTCAGTTTGGTAAATGAGGAAAAGAGCAATCAAGTGAATGAAAAGCAAGAATAAAGATAAAAGCTGAAATTAATAAAATAATTTTAAAACAAAAATGTATAAACAAAATCAGAAACTTTCTTTGAAACATCCATTAAAATGGATAAACTCATGGCAAGCCTATAAGGATAAAAAATGCAAAAAATATACATTATTAACTATGAGAATGTATAAAGAAAAAAATTTAGACACTATTATGTGAAAATCTATGTGAATAAATTTTATAATCTTGAGGAATGTGTGAGTTTCTACAAAGTACTTAGCTATTCAAATCGACCTAAGAACTGAACAGACCACTAACTATAGAAGAGATTGGAAAGGTAAAACTATTTTAAATGTATACACACATATAAATGCACACACACAAACTTTTACAGATGACAATTATTTAAGCAAGAACACATGACAGAAAAGGCTAATGTACCAAGTATAAAAAGAGGTCCCACAGACTGAGAAGACAGGCAACCCAAAAGAAAAGCAAATGAAGAATATTAATATTAACAGAATGAATAAAGTCCAGCCCTGTTAACAATCATAAAAATTAAACTGAACTAAGAAGCAAAATAGAGACAGACTCATAAATAAAGAACAGGATGACAGCCCTGGGGGTTGGGGGGACTTTGGTGGGATGGGGGGATAGAGCAAAAAAAACAAAGAATTCAGGACATGGACAACAGTGTGGTGCTTGCTGGGTGGGGGAGGAGTGGGTGGGTGTAGAAGAGGGTATAAGGGGGATAAATGGCAATGTGAAAAATACAATAAAAATAAACAAAAAATTAAAATAAATATTTTTAAAAAGAGGCACCATATTTTTTACCTATTAATTTGGCAAAAAATTAAAAAGCTGTGATATATACAGAGCTTTTAAAGATGAAAACTATGTAGTCTCAGAAGTTGTTGGTAAGAGGATGCATTACCACAGGCTTTTTTGGAAAGTTATCTTGAGTTGTCTTTTAAAGTAGAAATACTCATATCCTTAAAACCATGGGAGATTATTTTATAGAATATTAAGTAATAGGTGAAAGACTGAGCCTTGTCTACATGTCTTGCCCCAAAGTATTTTAACTGTATTAATTAATAACAGCAAACTGCAGAGTCATGTTCAGAGGGTGTTCCTATCTTAATAAAAATAAACAATAACAAAATCCTTACACATGTGAGCCTCTTTGGTTATTTATTTTTGTACAGACACGGAGGAGGTTGGAAGGAGGCAGATTAAACTGTAAAACTGCTCTCTTGGAAAGGTAGCAATGGGGAAGGATGACAACAGATTTTGGCATATATATATACGCATATATATGTTGTTTTATTAAAAAGATCATCTATTATTTTATAATTGTCAAAAATTAATAAAGAAATAAATAACATCACTAACAAAAAGTATACCAACTGGAAGAATATTCTACCTCTCTGATATAAACTCCTAATGTTCTAGCAATTCCTAGAGGGGTTTCCACACAATGCCTCTGATAAATTTTTAATTCCTATTCCTCTGCTTTGCAACAGTACTATTAAGAGATCCTGATTAATTAAAGAATTTAGGAAATTTGGTACATGTTTAGAAACAAATAGAGGCAGATTTGCAGAGGGTCATTCTTCTGTTACAGTCAGTTTGAAGATATTTGTGGAAAGCAATCATGCATCTCTTTCCACATGAGCAAGAAAAGTGTTTCCCTTTGCATTTACTAGCCACCAGAAAAATGTATTTTGGCAGATATAAGTATTGCTACCCTAGCTTGTTTTTCATGTCCGTATGCTTGGAATATTTTTTCCCATTGCTTCATTTTTAGTCTGTGTAGATATTTTGTTTTGAGGTGGGTCTGCTGTAGACAGCATATATTCCAGCCATGTTTTCTTACCCATTCAGCTACCCTATGCCTTTTGATTGGAGCGTTTAACTCATTTACATTAATGGTTATCATTGATAGGTACTTGTTCATGGCCATTTTTTCCCTTCGTATCTGTGTTCCACTCTTTCTCTCTCTTTTTCTTCATCTTCTTAAAGCAGTCCTTTTTGCATCTCTCATAATGCTGATTTGGTGGAGATGGATTCTTTTAGCCATTTTTTTGTCAGGAAAACTCATTATTTTGCCTTCCACTTTAAATGAGAGCCTTGCTGGTTAGAGTAGTCTTGGTTACAGGCCTTTGCTTTTCATTAATTGAAATATTCCTTGCCATTCTCTTGTGACTTGTAGTGTTTCTGTTGAGAAATCAACAGATAGCCTTATCAGAACTCTTTGTGTTTTACTAGTTGTTTTTCATTTGCTACGTTTAAGATTCTCTCTTAAATTTTGTCATTTTCATTATGATGTGTCTTGGAGTAGGCCTCTTTGGGTTCATCTTGATTGGGACCCTCTGTGCTTCCTGGACTTGTATGGCTTTTTTCCTCATCAAGTTAGGGATGCTTTCTGTCATTAGCTTTTCAAATGAGTCTTCTATCCCTTGCTCTTCTTCTCCTTTGGTATTCTTATGCTATGAATATTATTATGTTTCATGTTGTCCTGCTGAGTCTTTTTTCATTTTGTTGCCCTGTCTAGGAGTTTTTTTTAATACCTTATCTTCCAGCTCACTGTTTTAATCCTCTGCTTTATCTAACATGCTTTTGCTTCCTTCTAGTGTATTCTTCATTTCAGAAATTGTATTCTTCATTTCCTTCTGGCTCTTATTGATAGTTTCTATGTCCTTTTTCATGCTGATATAGTTCCCAGTAAGTTCTTTGTAGCTTCTATAGAGTTCCATGTAGTTCTTGCTGAGCTCCTTGAGCATCCTTATAACCATTATTTTGAACTTCATGTCTGATAGGTTGCTTGCCTCAATTTCATTTAGCAGTCTTTGTGGGGATTCCTCTTTTCCTTTAGATTGGGTGTTGTATCTTTGTCTCCCCATTTTAGGTGACTCTTCTTATTTATTTCTGTGTATTAGATTGATTTGCTTTGAGTCCCTGTCTTCATGGTGTGACATCTATGGTAGGAGATCTCTGGGACTCAATTGTGCAATCTCATTGATCTCCTGAGCTGGATGTTCTTGGGATACCCTTTATGCCATTCAGTTTTGGTTGTTTTGGGGTCATTCTTTGGTGGGTTCTTCCCTCCAGCTAGCTATCTGAGAGTCATATCACTCACCACATCTTTTATGCTGTTGTACAGGTACTGACAGAACAAAACGATACAACCCAAGAAACAAAACACACTCACATTAATAACCTCCACCCACAATCACAATACCAACAGCAAATGAGCAAATATTAATAAAGGTGTAAAGAGATTAAAACTATTATAAGAAAGAAAAAATAAATGTGAGAGATGACTAACTGAAAGAAAAATGATTTTGTGAGGGTAGAGGGAGGAGAAATAATGAGGGTAGAGAACAGAAATGAGGTGAAGAAAGAAAGAAAATAGAATTTGCATCATAATTTTAAAAAGAGGAAAAGGAAGCAAAGTGGAGCAAGAAAATATAGCAAAAGGTTTAAAAAAATTTGAAACAATAGTGAAAAACATGGGAAACAAATTGGAGAAAATGATCCACCACAGCAATATCAGCAACAATGAGCAAAGATTAATACCGGTGGAATGGGAATAAGGAAAAAAGAAAGAAAAAAGCTGATGAGATATCTAGAGGAAAGAAAAGTGATTTTGAGAGGACAGAGGGAGAAGATATACTAATAGTGAATAATGAAAACCAGGGTAAGAGAGGGAAAAAGTAAAATTTAAAACGAAAAAAAGAAAGGACAGAAGGAAGGCAAAATGAGGTGGGAGAGGGAGAATGGTAAAATTTAAGATTTGAAATACAAAAATAGTGAAGATCTAAGAATAAAATTGAAGAAAGGCAACAACCACCACCATCTCAACAATCAATGAGAAAGATTGAAAAAGATGGAGAGAGAATAAGGTATTTTAAGAACAGGAAAAAGAATGTGAGATGACCAATGATGACAAAAACGGTTTTGAGAGGCTGGAGGGGGAAGAAATAGTATGAGTGCGAAAAAGAAACAAGTTGTAGCCAGAGAAAAAAATCAAATTTAAAGCAAAAACAAGAAGAGGAGGGAAGAAGGTAAAGTGTAGTAAGAGAAGGAAAGAGCAAAATATGAGATTTGAAATAAACTAAAATAAAAAAAAAATAGTGAAATCACAGGCACAAACTTGAAGGAAAAAATGAATGTGAAAAAGCTATGCAGAAGAGAAAATAATCCAAATAATATAGAAGACTGTGGTGGAATTCATCTCAGTAGAATCCATTGTTTATCAAAGTCTTCTCTTTCTGTATCTGGTGATGGCAGATGATGTCCTACTCTGGCCCTAGGCAGCCTGTTCAAGACTACAAGTGATTGGCTATCTGTGGCTATCTTCTTCACATTTGTCTGGGCCCCACTGTTCTGGCCTTCTGGCTTTCCACCAGCCCAGGGCTCAGGAGAGTTTCACTGAATGACCAGAGAGCACCGCTAGTACTTTCTCCACCTGCCTCCAGAAGGGGCTTCTGGTGTGATCAGGAGGGTGCATACCCTGTGTCACCTCTGGAGGACACTGTTCAGTCTTCTGGGAAGATGGTGGGAGTGTTTTCCTGCCCCCTCACCGTTTGTCTTGGTCTATCCCAGATTCTTTCCAATAATGTATGGTTTCTGGTGAATTAGCTGTCCATTTCCTGTGATGGGCCAATCTGTGTAAGAGAGGCAGCTCTTCCCTGCTTGGTGCATACAGCAGCTCTGTCTAAGCACTGAGGCTAGGCAGGGCCCTGAACCCTGCTTGTTGCTCCTGTCTCTAATTTCTGCTTTGCTGGTTTCAGTGGATCAAGGCCCAAGGAACAGTGTAGCTCATAGTGTCTGGTAGAAAGGCCCTTTCAGAGCTTTTCCTTCTTTCCCCTGTGGATATGTGCCCAGCAGGGGACTCCTGAGCCTGGCCTCACTGATCTGCAGAGCCTGTAATCCCACAGTTGGGTTTGGGCATGCCTGCCTATGAGGGGACCTGCCTAGCTGCAGCAAATCTCAGGCATTCAGCTTCTGGCTGACCAGTCCCCAGCCTGATGCTCTCACAGGAGACCCTGCCCAAACTCTCCACTCTGCACAGTACCCTGCTCACCAGCCATGCTGGGCTGGGTCCCACAGTCCCTTCAGCCTTACTCTATCCCTCTGAGTTCTTTGTTGGCAGAGCCGCTGCACATGAACACACACACAAGAGCCCAGGGTCCCCTGCCAAGTCCTGTGTCTTGCCTCAGCTCCTCTTTTGTAAAAGTTTCTGTGTAGCCCCCTCACTGAACGCCTAGCCTGGGGAGGCCTATTCTCTGCATGCTTCCCTTCCCCCAAAAAGCACAGTCTGTCCTGGTCACTGCTGGCCACAGCCTCCCAGAGCCTGTGATACTTTTAGATAAAAGATCTCTCCTGGATGGCACTGGGAAGAGTCCCACAGAGATACTCACACAGGGCAGTGGCAGAGTGCACTTGCTGCTCCCTCCAGTGATTCTCAGCCTTGGAGAAGCCTGCTTTCACCACACTGTTTCTGCAGCCAGCACTGCCCTGGCCACTGCTCTGTGCCCCTGGATCTCGCAGCTCCTGAACCTACCTGCCACCTCCTCTGTCAGATTCTGTCCCATTCATGGTTTCCATAGTGCCTAGAGTCAGGGAAGCAATAGCCCCCTCCTCAGTAAGTACCACAGGCTCCGGATCCTGGCTCCTGGTGGTGGCCACATCTGGATGCTGAGAAGCAGGCACTCTGGAGACTTCTTCCCGAGGAGGATATTTTAAATTTCTCAAAATGCTCCTGCCCCAAATCTGCACAGTCAGAAGTTTTGGGCTGGGCAACAGCAGCCGCCGCTGCTCCTCTAGGAGAGCCTAGACTGCCTGCTCTCGAGTGTCCGACAGATGGGCGGGCTCTTGCCTACCCGCACACGGGCCCTGCACACTCATCTGTGTACACTTTCACTCACAAACGCCCCCACTCACTCTCAGCTGGATTTTCGAGTTGATTGCTCTGAGGTTTAGCTGCAAGACCAATCCAGGTTAAGCAAGTGGATGGAGCCTCCTGCTACTCTGCAGCCGTTTTGTATAACTTCAGTTTCTTTCCTCAGTGTCTTATACTTTTACAAATACAGGTCTTTTACATCCTTGGTTAAATTTATTCCCAGGTATTTTATTTTATTTACTTTCTGAAAGTATATTTTATTGATTATCATATTACAGTTTTCCCAATTTCTCCTTCTTTACCCTCCTTCCCTCCAGCACTCCTCCCCCATTGGTTCATGTCCATGCGTTGTGCACATAAGTTCTGTGGCTTCTCCATTTCCTAGTCTATTCTTAACATCTCCCTGTCTATTTTGTAGCTGTCAGTTATGCTTCTTAATCCTTGTACTTTCCCCCCCATTCTCCTCCTTTCTCCTCCTCACCGAGAAGCCTCCAAATTATCTCCCTGTCTATGATGCTGTTTCTGGTCTAGTTGTTTGCTTGGTTTGTTGCTTGGTCTGTTTTTGTTTTTGAGATTTAGTTTTCATAGTTGTGATTGTTGTCATTTTAATTGTTCATAGTTTTGATCTTCTTTTTCATTTTTTTGAATATTTTAAATTTATTTTTAGAGAGAGGAAGGGAGGGAGAAAGAGAGAGAGAGAAACATCAATGTGTGGTTGCCTCTCACATACCCCCTACTGGGGAGCTGGTGTACAACCCAGGCGTGAACCCTGACTGGGAATCGAACCAGCGACCCTTTGGTTTGCAGGTTGGCACTCAATCCCCTGAGCCACACCAGCCATGTCTGATCTTCTCTTTCTTAAATAAGTCTCTTTAACATTTCATATAATAAGGGCTTGGTGATGATAAGCTCTGTTAGCTTTATCTTGTCTGGGAAGCATTTTATCTGCCCTTCCATTCTAAATGATAGCTTTGCTGGATAGAGTCATCTTGGTTGTAGGTCCTTGCTTTTCATCACTGAATATTTCTTGACCATCCCTTATAGTCTACAAAGTCTCTTTTGAGAAATCATCTGATAGTATTATGGGAACTCCTTTGTAGGTAACTCTCTGCTTTTTTCTTGCTGCTTTTAAAATTCTTCGCCTTAAACCTTTGGCATTTTCATTTTCATGGCCTTGATGTGGTCTTCTTTTGGTCCAACTTGTTTGGGACTCTCTGTGCCTCCTGGACCTGTATGTCTATTTTGTTCACCAAATTAGGGAAGTTTTCTTTCATTATTTTTTTCAAATAAGTTTTCAATTTCTTGCTCCTCCTCTTCTCCTTCTGGCATCCCCATCATTCAGATTTTGGCACTTTTGGAGATGTCCTAGAATTTTCTTATTCTCTCCCTTTTTTTGAATTCTGTTTCTTCATTCTGTTCTGATTGACTGTTTATTTCTTCCTAATGTTCCAAATCATTGATGAACCCTGGTTTCCTTCCCTTCATTGTTGGTTACCTGTGGGTTTTCCTTTATTTCTCTTAGTGTAGCCTTCATTTCTTCCCTTATGCTTTTGTCATAGTCAATGAGTTCTTTGAGCATCCTTATTACAGTGTTTTGAACTCTGTATCTGAAAGGTTGGCTATCTGTTTTGTTTCATTCTTTTTCTGGGGTTTTGTTCTGTTTTTTCATTCGGGCCATATTTCTTTGTCTCCTCCATTTGACAGCCACCCTGTGTGTGTCTCTGTGTATTAGGTAGAGCTACTTTGACTCTGTCTTGGTGCACCTGTTAACTTGTATGGGAAGAGCCTTAGGTAGTCACCAAGGCAGAGCAACCCACTTCATTGGTTTGTGGCTCTGTATGTGGGGGAGGGGTCGGAGAGGGGACAATGCCACTGCCTGGCTGCTGGAGGCTTGCTTGGCACTCATACCACTTCCAGTCAGTTCCCCAACTTCTGGTATGCAACTGGCGCCCCTCTAGCTGTTGCCCTGGTGTTGGTTCCCAGGTGAGTGGCCTTACATATATTCTGGGACTGTGTGGGCCCCTTAAACAGACTCTCCAGAGAGACTGGCAGTTTCTTCCACCACCCCCATCCCCACTAGTTTTTACAGCCAGAAGTCTGAAGCTTTATTTCCCAATGGTGGAACCCTGGGGTGGGCAGTCTAGCCTAGGGCTCGGATTACTCTCCCTATGCCTCCATCTTGACCGGAAGTCCTTCTGTTTTATTTTTTGATGTAATAATAAATGGAATTGTTTTCTTAGTTTCCCTTTCTGATAGTTTATTATTGGTGTATAGAGATGCAACTCATTTCTGGATATTTATTTTGTACCTTGCTATTTTAATGAATTCATTTATTCTAGTAATTTTATAGCAGAATCTGTAGGTTTCTCTATGTACAATTTCATGTCATCTGGAAAAAAATGACAGTCTTACTTCCATTCCAGTTTGGATGACTGTTATTCTTCTCATTTGATTGCTCTGGCTAGGACTTCCAGTACTATGCTGAATACCACTTATGAAAGCAGACATCCCTGTCTTGTTCCTAATCTTAAGGGAATACTTGTAGTTTTTACTCATGGAGTATGATGTTGGCTGTGGGTTTGTCATATATGGCCTTTATTATGTTGAAGTATGTTTTAGTCCCACTTTGCTGAGAAATTTTTTATCATGAATAGGTGTAGGATTTTATCAAATGCTTTTTTTTGCATCTATTGATATCATCATGTGGTTTTTATCCTTTACTTTATGTAGTGTATCACATTTATTGATTTGCAGATATTTTACCTTGCATTCTGGAATAAATCACACTTGATCATGATGTATGATCTTTTTAATGTATTCCTGGTTCCTGTTTGCTAACATTTTCTTGAGGATTTTAGCATCAATGTTCATTAGAGATATTGGCTTATAATTTTCTTTCTTTGGAGTGTTTTTATCTGGTTTTGGAATTAGAATAATTATGGGCTCATAAAATGAGCTTAGGAGTCCTCCCTCTTCTTGAGTTCTTCAGAATAGTTTGAAAAGCATAGGTGTTAGTTCTTCTCAAAGTGTTTGGTAAAATTTACCTGTGAAGCCATCTGGTCCAGGAGATTTTTTTGTTGGTAGTTTTTGCTGCTTCAATTTCATTAGTGGCAATTGGTCTATTCAGATTTTCTGATTCTTCCTGACTCAGTTTTGGAAGATTATATGTTGCTAGGAATGACACAGTAGATCAGATGGATTTAACTGTTATCTTCAGAGCATTTCACCCCAAAGCTACAGAATATACGTTCTCTTCAATTGCACATGGAACATTTTCTAGGATAGATCATATATTAGGACACAGAACAAATCTCAGTAACTTTAAGAAGATTGAAATCATATCAAGCATCTTTTCTGACCATAATGGTATGAATCAGAAATCAATCACAAGAAAAAAACTGAAAGACACAAAGACATGTAGGCTAAATAGCATGTTACTAAACAATGAAGGGGCTAACAGTGAGATCAAAGAAGAATCAAAAAATGTCCTGAAACAAATGAAAATGAGAACACAACAACCCCAAATCTGTGGGTCATGGCAAAAACAATCCTAAGAGGGAAATTCATTGCATTACAAGCCTACCTCAAGAAATAAGAAAAGTCTCAAATACACAATCTAACTTTACACTTAAAGGAACTTAAAAAGAACAACAAACAAAGCCCCAAGTGAGTAGAAGAAAGGACATAATAAAGACCAGAGTAGAAATCAATGAGATAGAGTCTGAAAAAACAATAAAAAAGATCAATGAAACCAAGAGCTAGTTCTTCAAAAAGATAAACAAGACTGACAAACCTTTATCCAGACTCAGCAAGAAAAAAAGAGGGAGGACCCAAATAAAATCAGAAATGAAAGAGGAAAAGTCAAAATTGATGCCAAAGAAATACAAAGGATTATAAGAGAAGATTACAAACAAATATATGCCAACAAATTGGACACCTGGATGAAACTGATGAATTCCTAGAAACACACAATCTTCCCAAACTGAATTAGTGTTTTACTGACCCTATGCAAGAGGAGCGTTTGGAACCATGCCACATGCATGTTGCATTCATTAAGCAAAAATGCAGATCATACTCTTTCAAGGCACAGATTGCTTTTCACAGATGAAGCATTCTACTTAATCATGTATAAAGGAACAGATCTAATGCACACATCAGAGGAACAGTTCTATCTTAGCCTGCGAAAGTCACCCACCCACCCCACAAACCTGACGGCATTCTGGAAGAGGAGGGTGTATAAAAATAGCGAGTACAATGCTGCTGCACATGGTGTCACCCTCCTACCCTCAGCTAATGAAAACATTTGCCATGGCAACATCCATTTACACAGAGCAAGTGATGTGTCTGAGAGAGTGGAGTGTATCCTTTCATACATCTCAGATGCACACACAGTTAGCACTTTAACACTTTTAGTCAATGATTTTGTGTATAACTGAAAAAAGCTTAACTTATTTTTAAATGTTTTAATTTGGAAATAGAATCCAACAAACTCTTAACGAAAACTGACGTCGAATTAAATACAAGCAGAAAAGCACTCCTAAAATATTTTACCCTTCACCATTTATGGAAATAAAAATTTTTTCACATGGTAAGCTCTACTCAAGTTATGCCATTTGCTTCCAAATGAATGATCATTTTGCTTTTATAAAGACGCAAATTCTCTGTTTACCTCAGTATTTCTGCACTTGATGTTATTGTAATATTTAGCTTTTCTATTTTGGACATGTTAAAATATTCATTTTTTCCTCAATGTGTATTTCATAAATACTAAAGCAGTATTCACAGATATTTTACTGTTGTGGTTTCAGCTACTTGCCTTAGACTTTGAAGGCAGACACAATAGATGTAGGAAAGAAAATGGACTGGCAGCCTGATAGATGCAAGTATTTAAACGGTGACTGTAATGAGGTCAAACAAGTCTACAAGTTAACTAGTTAACTAATAGTTTCTGTGTTGTTTTTCTGCTGTCATAAGCACTCCACAACACAAAATAGAGAAAGTTGTGCTCAGGGTTGAGGAAATTAGGTTCTGACCCTAAACAGTTCAGAGTTAAGAGTAAAAAATGTATCTTATTCAACATGAATTCTTGGATTCTGCCAGAGGTTATATATACTTGTTCTATCTTCTACCTATCATGTATTTAATCAGCACCATTAAACTTGTGTCTAGAAACCCATGGTTGTTAGGTGCAAGGGGACTTTAGTCCTTCCATCAAGTATGGCAGGAGTCAGTTGAAATAAATAAGGTGTGTAATACAGTCACTGCCCACCATATTCCCTTTTCACTTTGGTTTGTGATGACCAGAAAACCTTCTACGATAACCAAAGAGATTTAAAGTACCACTCAAGCAAATAAAAGCCAAATTTAGCACTACTTTAATGCATTAAAGTCAGCTTCTGTTAGAAGACTCCAAGTTCATCGGAAGACTATACATCACTTATTTTCCCACTTTTTTTTTTCTCAACATGTACATATTTCCCAAGATCCAATAATGTCAATTGTCCAAAATAAGGTTACAATTATATGAATTAAAGATAATTTCCTTGCATTTATTTTAGTAAATCTTCCAGAACATATTTATTGTGGTTAAGAAATTTATAGAGAATAGAAATTTCAAGTCTGTGAATCACTCTGTTATGAAGGAAACACAATTAAATTAAGAATGACTTTGTCTCCCCGTTGTGGATGTCAGTTCAGGAAATCATTGATTGACAGTGAGTTTTTTCTTTGAGATAAATTCAAATCTAGTGACATCTAAATATATCATCCCACATGTACTAATATTAGTAGAGTTATTTTAGGCATATATACAATTTTAAAATAATCTTGTTGGAGCATTGAAATGTAAACAAGATTGAAATTATTTTTCCAACTCTTGACTTTCTAAACATTAGTCTGCCAGAACATTTTCTTCCTGGG
>VMDR010031284.1:0-12092 GCA_007922815.1 Macrotus californicus | reverse complement strand
TAAATTCCAGTATATATAAGAATATAATATATGACAAAGGTAGTATTTCAATTCAGTGGAAAGGGGGTAGATTGTGAAATAAATGGTGTTGGCACAAGTGGATATCCATCTGGAAGAAAATAAAATTAGACCCTTCCTGTATGCCTAAAAAAATTCTTGAGGAGTTAAAATATGAATGTGAAAAATAAATGTCCATCTTGAAAATCTCTCAGAGGAGACATATGTGAACAACATGTTCACAGGGAATGGCATGTGTGAAGGCCCATGGGTGAAAGAGCTCAGCAAATTCTGGAAAAGGCAGAAGCTCCATATGACTGGGATGAAAGGGGAGGCCAGGTATGCAGGGAGCCTCCTAGAGCCATTACCATCTCTTCACTTCCTGTACTATTTCATTAATCTTTTTCTCTAAATCAACTCATGTATTTATAAATCAAATTGTTTATAAAGTGTAAATTTATACTATTGACAAAATCATGGGTTCAGTAGGCTAGTTATATATTTTCTGAATCACATGTAAATAAATGCCTTGACTATTAAGATGGAAAAAATGGCCTGGGAAAAAATGGTCTGGAATTACCTTGATGAGTGGGATAAATTTGTATTTTGGAAGTTTCTCTGACACCTTGTTTGCAAGGAGGACTGGAGGAGGTAGGATGCGGTTGGAGTAAGTAGGGAGGTGGTTAGAGCAATAATTTCCTAGAAGATAGTGAGGTATAACCTAAAGGTCATGGGGAACATCCTCCATCTGTTATTCTAAAATCTGACAACTTGCTGGCATCAACACAGCCACCACCCTGGTCCAAGTTGCCATTGTCTCACCTGATTACTCTACTAGCTTTCTCACTGGAAATCTTCCAGCTTCCCCACTGTCCATTTAGAACACAGGAGCCAGAGGATCCTGTGAAAATTTGAATCAGACCTCATCCCTGCTATGCTACACACCTTCCCATGGCTCCTGACTTACTTAGGATCCACATGATCTGGTCCTTCATTGCCTCTTTGATCTCATCCATTACTTGCTTTGACTCCAGCTCAACTGGCTCCCTTGCTGTTTCTCAAACATATCTGACACATATTCAGCCCAGGACATTTGTTTGCACTTGCCTTTGCCTTTGCCCATATATCCACATGGTTTCTTCACATGTTTAGAGCATCTACCCAAACTTTGTCTTCCCTGAGCAACCAGGACTACCTGCTGGTGAGGGCCAAGCCAGTTGTGGGTGACAACCAGGGTGCAGATGGGTCCTGGGGGCCCTGCAGGCTCTGAGCAACATCTGGGCAGAAAGGTGGTCGTGGAGCCTGAGTCAAGGCCAAGACTCCCTGAGACTGCCTAAACCCCTATGCCTAAAGCCAGATATATCCCTGACCCAGTTACATGAGCCAATAATACAACCCCCTGGCCCCACCCCTTTTTTCCTTTAGTCAGTCTGAGGTGGGGTTTTTTTCCCCCCTCATACTACTGAAAGAGTCCTGGTAATCAGAGTTGTGGTAGATTAAAGATGGCCAAAAATTCTTTGTTACTGAGCGACATATTTCCTTCCCTTGAGTCTGGGTGGTCTCTCTGTCAACTTGATCAAGAGAAGGTTATGGAAGTGTCAGTGCAGTTTCCAGGCCCAGGCCTTACAAGATTTGTAGCTTCTGCTCCCTGTTTCTTGAAACCCTCTCCATAGGAGTTCTGAGCTGCCACATGAAAAAGTCCAGCTACCCAGGAACCCATATGTTCCTTACCCATGCGGCAAGGAACCCAAGCTAGCCAGGAGTAGAGACTTTGTGTGGAGCAATGTAGGGAACTGCCCTGCCTGCTTTCAGAAGCTGTAACCCCCCATGGCTAAGGCTGAGTAAGAGACCTTGGGACCATAAGCCACTAAGGAGACAAAGCTTATCTCCCTGGCAGGGGTGCCAGCCTGCGCCCCTTTTACTTCACCCTGCGTGGCCCTGGGCAGATGACTGGTTAGCCAATGATGGGTAAGATTCCTCAAAGGAGGGACAACTTAAGACAGGCATAGTTGTGAAGGTGCCCTCAAGGAAGGAATTGGGGGTCTATAGAAAGAGGGGGTGATGGACCCTCGCCCCTTGGCTTTGACATAGCCTGCATCCTCTTTCTGTCTGGGAGAAGTCTCCTAATCTCTTGGCTGCCTTACTTCCCCCACCTGATTTAAGCTTGAAACAATGCCAGAGGTGGGTGCAGCCCTGAGCTGGAAAATGGCAGGTTCCCTGGAGTGATCAGGCCTGAGAAAGAATGCATAAAATCCTGTGAAACCTGCTTTGTTAATACCCTCAAAAAGGGTCCAAGCAAGAAATGAGTTTGTTTCCCCAAGTTTTATGGCTCTTTAGCTAACTGACCCTGACTCAGAATAAGGCCTCATAGTTCTTTGTATGTTATCTATTGTTTGATCCTTACTGCCTGACAATGATTGATGAGCTTTACCTGTATTTCTATGCAAATTAAACCCAATAAAAGCCCATTGAGGAAGAGGCTCCTGGCCCTCCTTCATTGAGAGATTGGCCACCTTTCCTCCCCAAGCAGATCATGTCTTGGTAGACTTATTCTCATCTGTGGTGGCTTGGGGCGGGGGGTGTCTGTGGGCAGAGCACCCCCAAAGAGCAAGAATTCCCCAACCGGTTGTTCCAATCCCTAGCTATTTGAGTCATCCCAGCTGAAGCCGCAGGTATCACAGAGCATATATAAGCTATCTCCGATGCATCCTGTCCAAATACCTGACCCACAGTTGTGTGAGATATAATAACAGTGAACTATTTTATGCCACTAAGTTTTGGTGTAGTTTTTCTTATGCAGCAATAGATAAATGCAAATTTTTTTATTAGCAAAGAGCTACACATCCCTATTGGATTGAGAAACGAGACAGAGAGGTGGGGCTATTGATATGCATAGGACTGGCTCACTTCCTTGGGAATTCTTACACACATCCATATGGGTACAGGATCCATGGGTAGGATGGTGGAGCAGAAGGGTTCTTGAAAGCAGATGGCCTTGATTTTAAGTCCCTGCTGTGCTATAAAAACAGCTATGAGACCCAGTGGCAAGTTATTTCCCCTTTCTGAGCCTCATCTGTCAAAAACATTAGTGTTGTATTGTTAGGAACAGATGCTGCACATAACAAAAAGATAAAAGTTAATTTTTCTGTCATATGAAAATTCAGAAGTAGGTGACCCAGGGCTGTTATGTCACTCCTGGGTGTCAGAGACCAATACATCTTGTTGCTCCTGGTTCAAGTCCTTCATTGCCATAATCACTTCATGATCCAAGATGGCTGCTACCATTATGTCTACATTCTAGGAGGCAGGAAGGAAGAAGTGAACAAAAAAAGACAAAGACTGTGCGTCAGTTGTCTCTTAAGGAAGTTTACTAAAAATTAAACATTCACATATATCCCATTGGCCAGAGCAGGGGAGTCAAACTCACTTTCACCAGGGCCACATCAGCCTTGCGGTTGCCTTCAAGGGCCGAAATAATTTTAGGACAGTATAAATGTAACTACGACTTAACTGTTAAGGAGTTGAAATTGCATTCAGCCCTTTGAAGGCAACCACGAGGCTGGTGGGGCCCCTGGTGAATATGAGTTTGAAACCCTTGGGCTAGGGCATAATCACATTGACTGTATCTAGCAGCAAAGGAGGATGGACAATATAATCTTTGTCTGGGAAGCCATGTGCTCAGCCAAAATTCTATAGAAGAAGGAAAATGAATTTTGGAGGATATCTAAAAGACTCTGATACAAATACAGATGTCTAGAGTTCTTGTAAAGACTATAATTAAATTGTGTGACACATAGTAGGTGGTCAATAAATGTTGGCTTTCTTCTTTCCTCTTCCAATCTGAACACCTTACTTCTCCCCTTAATGGCCTTTCTCTGTCCCCAGACTTCAAGGATGAGCTTCACTCTAGAGAAGGACCCTGTTTTCTTCATAGCATTTACCATAACTATTTGTTTATTTATTTATTGTCCATCTCTCTCAATTCTAATATAAACAACATAAAAAGAGCGACCAGCTCTGGTTAGTGTCGATTAAATGCCAGCCTGCGAGTTGAAAGTTCACGAATTCGATTCCCTGTCAGGACACATGCCTGGGTTCCAGGTAAGATCCCAGATGGGGGTGTGCGAGAGTGACCATATCTTCAAGGTCCATCCAGGAAAGCAGAAACCACTTGTAAACTTTAAAACTTAATTTAAAACTTTACACATAATTGTGTAAGCAATGAAACTGCTAAGAACAAGAGACAGTGAGACAAGCCAGAAATAAGCAGCAGGAAGCTGCTTCTTCTCTTAGGGCTGGAGAGACAAAGGAAGGAGGTGGTATATTCCAAGTCCAGGGCTTGCTATAACCCAGAGGATGTTCATCAGACCTGTCCTATGAGAGCTGGGGCCACAGAAGGAACATAACCACAACTAGAGATGCCACCTGAGACAAGGAAGAAGGGGGAAAAATACTCTGTCTTTTCCCTTTCTCCTGCACCTTTATATCTCTTCAGAGCCTCCTTTGGCTGAATCCAGCAGGGAACCAGTTGGCAAGGGAGTCTGGGAAATTTACCCTGCAAGGATGGGCTCCCCAACGCCCCCCCCCCACATAATATAGATCAGAGCAAGGAAGAACAGGGCTTTGAAAACAAACTAGTCAGAGGTGGCAATGGGACCTTGTCTGTGTTGTTTACCTCTGTATCAGAGCTTCAAAGACATAGCCTGTCACATAGTAGGACCTCATGAAATAGTGAACAAATAGATTTGGTCATTTTATCACAATGACCGAATCTATTAGAGTCCACAAAACAACTTTAGTCCCATGAGGGCATCCTGGGTGACAGGTCCACAGAGGTTGGTGCATCCCAGGTAGGCAGTGTGGTTACAGAGTTCTGGCTGGCCAGCATCTGAGAGGAGGCTCCCAATTTGAGGGTTCAGCTTAACTTGCTTCAACTCCTGTCCAGTGGGAGCTGTCCTCTTTTCAGCCTCTGTAAACACCAACATCCTCCATGATGAATGTTTCTTCCCCCAGGGTGGGGAAGCACATCCTCATCAGAAAGAGAGAGAGACAGAGACAAAGTGGCAAAGAGATAAGGAAAGAGAGAGACTGAAATACAGAGATAGACAGAGATACAGAAACAGAGATAAAGGGACAGATGGACAGAGAAAGAGACAGAGAAACAGACACTGAGAGACAGATAGAGACTCAGAGACAGGGAGAGAAGGAAATAGCTATGTAAATAAGCTGCTTTCTTCCTGCCATTACCTTGTATACATTAACAATGGGCACAGGATGGTCTCAGCCTACAGTAGAACATGTTCAGGCAAGACCTGTGGGAAGCACATGGATTTTATGAAGGACTTCTGACCCTAGCAAAGAAATCATACACTTGCCTAGCACATGAGTGGGCTACTTTATCCATATCCTGTAGAAAATTCTGAAGGATTGACTGGTAGGTCCAAATGTTGGTGGAGAGGTACGGTAACAAGCACTCAATGAGCTATTGGTGGGATTGAATATGTATAACTGCACTTTGGAGAGGTATTTGGTGATACTAATAAAGAGATGCATACTTGTCAACTCAGCAGTTCCACTCACAGGTAAAGAGTTCTCAGCAGCACCAATTAAAATATCCATAACCACAGTAACAATGCTCCTGGAAACAACCCAAAAGTCTGTTCACAGGGGTAAGGATAAAGGAATTGTGTTATACCATGTAGCAATAATGCCACTCCTCAGTGTGGAGGACTCTCACCAACAACATTATGTGCAAGAAAAAAGTCACAGGACAACACATTTAGATTCCATTTAAATAGTGTTTAAAAACAGGTAAAACATTTGTATATATTCTAGGGTTTTGCATACATATTTGTGCACAGGGCTGGGAATACAAAACTGGGGTACATAGCACTTAGAGGGTGACTTAAAGGATCTTCAAGAGTAGTGTTGATGCAAAAGATTTTCACCTCATGGGCAGGTGTTAGAATGTGCATGGGTCAGGAGCTAGCCTGATACACCATACTAGCCAGGTGCTGGGAGGTGGAGGAAATCCCGGTGTCCAACCTAACAGTGAATTTGCTCTCAATAAATTGTAGGTATTATTTGCCCTTATTTATAGGTGAATGGAAACCCAGGGAGGGAGGCCAATTGCACAGGGACACACAGTTTGTGGGAAACAAAGCTTGGACTTGACCCACGAGGCCTCCTGGCTATTTCCACCTCTCAAAGCTATAACTTAATATTCAGTGCTTGTCAAGACTGCCCAGGACTTCTGGTAATAATTTTTGTTTTGGAAAGAGAGAAACATAAGGAGAATTGTCTCTTTCCCTCTGGTTGGGCTGAACTGTATCCACCTGAAATTCCTATACTGAACTCCTAACCCCCAGTACTTCACAAGGTGACTGTATTTGGAGACAGATCTTTTAAAGAGGTAATCAAGGTGAGATGAGTTCATATGAGTGGGCCCTAATTCATTAGTGTCCTTATAAGAACAGAAGTTAGGACACACACAGGGACAACCAAGTGAGCAGTGTGAAGATGGCTGTCTGCAAGCCAAGGAGAGAGGCCTCCACGAAACTAACCATGCCAAGACCTTGATCTCAGACTTCCAGCCTCCAGAACAGTGAGGAAATAAATGCCTGTTATTTGAGCACCCCAGACTCTGGTACTTGTTATGGCACCCCAAGGAAATGAATACATGCTCCTTAAACAAAATAGTACTAAAACTACGGTATGTGGGTGTGTGGCAACTCACCGGAGAGCATGTGGTGAGATATCAGGGAAGAAACTAGCACTTGGAGGATGCTGAACAGAAACAAAAGAACCTGGGTCCCTGAGGACATTACAGAGCTGCCACATCAAGCTTAGAGCTTCTACTTCTAGACTTGTTACCTGAGGAAATTAAATGTCTGTGTTGTCTAAGTCACTTCTAGTTGCCTTGAAAGCACCATAAGTGCCCCAAATCCCCATTTGAATGGCAGCAGTGGTACCTCCCTTCAAGGCTGTTGCTCTTCTCTGTTTTCTCTCCTGGAAGTTAAAGACCCACTCTGAGTTTCAAGCTGAGTTCAAATATCACTTTTCAACTACAGGGACACGACAACCAAATGCATTGTGTGATCCTCAATTAAATTCTACACCAGTTAAGAAATAGCTATAAAGGACATTTTGGGGACAATTAATAACATTTGAATATGAATTTTGGGGTTAGATAGTAAAATTTTATCAGTGGTATTGTCCTTATTTTATTTTATTTTATGTTATTTATTTTTTGAGAGAGGAGAAAGGAGGGAGAAAGAAAGGGAGAGAAACATCAATATGTGGTTTCCTCACACACCCACCATCGGAGACCTGGCCTGCAACCCAGGCATGTGTCCTGATTGGGAATTGAACTGGTGACCTTTGGTTCACAGGCTGGCACTCAATCCACTGAGCTACACCAGCCAGGGCTAATTGTTCCTATTTTGATAAGTGTGATGAATGTTTATGTTAAAAGAATGTCCGTGTTCTTAGGAAACACACGCTGAAATACGTGCTCATAAAGGGGCATTGTGGGAACATTTAAGACTTCCGGCCAAGATGGAGGCATAGGTAGACACACTGTGACTCCTCACACAATCAAAAGAAGAACAACAGCAAATTTAAAAACAAAAAACAACCAGAACTGACAGGAAATTGAACTGTATAGAAGTCTGACAATCAAGGAGTTAAAGAAGAAACATTCATCCAGACTGGTAGGAGGGGCAGCAATGCGCAGCTGGGGTAGAGAGGCAGCAGTTGGCAGAGCAGGTGAGGTGGTGGCTGGTGGAGTGTTTGGTCCCACATTTGCATGCAGATACACCAGGAGGAACAACTGGGGAGCGAGACAGACCACGCAACCCAGGGTCCCAGAGTAGGAAAATAAAGCCTCAAAACCTCTGGCTGAAAAAACCTGTGAGGGTTGTGGTGTCAGGAGAAACTCGCAGTCTCACGGGAGAGTTTGGAGTTCGTTGGAGAGACCCACAGGGTCCCACAGCGTGCACAAACCCACCCACCCAGGAATCAGCACCAGAAGGGCCCAATTCACTTGTGGGTAGTGGCAAAGTGACTGAAAGCTGGCAGAGAGCAGAGCAAGTGCCACTGTTCCCTCTGGGACCCCTCCCGTACTGTAGTGTCACAACACAGTGACTTGGGTTGCCCCACCCTGGTGAACACCTAAGGCTCCACCCCTTACTATGTAATAGGCACACCAAGACAAAAAAAAAAAATGGCCCAAATGAAAGAACAGATCAAAGTTCCAGAAAAAATACAACTAAGTGACCAAGAGATAGCCAACCTATCAGATGCACAGTTCAAAACACTGGTAATCAGGAAGCTCACAGAATTGGTTGAATATGGTTGCAAAATAGAGGAAAACATGAAGACTATGAAAAGTGAAATAAAGGAAAATGTACAGAGTGCCAACAGTGACAGGAAGGCAACCAGGACTCAAATCAATGGTTTGGAGCAGAAGGAAGAAACATTCAACCAGAACCGAATGAAGAAACAAGAATTCAAAAAAATGAGGAGAGGCTGAGGAACCTCCAGGACAACATTAAACATTCCAACATCCGAATTATAGGAGTGCCAGAAGGAGAAGAGGAACAGAAAGAAATTGAAAACTTATTTGAACAAATAATGAAGGAGAACTTCCCCAATCTGGCAACGGAAATGGACTTCCAGGGGGTCCAGGAAGCTCAGAGAGTCCCGAAGAAGTTGGACCCAAGGAAGAACACACCAAGGCACACTGTAATTACATTACTCAAGATTAAAGATGAAGAGAGAATCTTAAAAGCAGCAAGAGGAAAGGAGACAGTTATCTACAAAGGAGTGCTCATAAGACTGTCAGCTGATTTCTCAAAAGAAACCTTACAGGCAAGAAGGGTCCGGAAAGAAGTATTCCAAGTCATGAAAGGCAAGGGCCTACATCCAAGATTACTCTATCCAGCAAAGCTATCATTTAGAATGGAAGGGCAGATGAAGTGCTTCCCAGATAAGGTCAAGTTCAAGGAGTTCATCATCACTAAGCCATTATTATATAAAATGTTTAAGGGATTTATCTAAGAAAAAGAAGAAGATCAAAAATATGAACAGTAAAATGACAATAAACTCACAACTATTAACAACTGAACCCAAAAAAAAAACAAAAACAAAAACAATGATGAACTAAGCAAACAACTAGAACAGGAACAGAATCACAGAAATGGAGATAACATGGAGGGTTATCAGCAGGGGAGGGAGAGAGGGAGAGAGGGGGAAAAGGTACAGGGAATAAGTAGTGTAAATGGTAGGCAGAAAATAGAGGGAGGTTAAGAATAGTATAGGGAATATACAAGCCCAGGAATTTATATGTATGATCCATGAACATGAACTAAAGTGGGGGAATGCAGGTGGGAGGGTGTGTGCAGGGTGGAGGAGAATAAAGGGGGGGGAGGGAATGGGACAACTGTAATAGCATAATCAATAAAATATATTTTTTAAAAAAGTGGACATTATATCCCCAATATACTCTCAAATGTTTTAGAGAAAATATGCATTTCTCAATGTACATATTATTATACAGAGAATGATAGGACAAAATGTAAACAATAGATAAATCTGGGTGAAGAGTATATGAGAACTTATACTGAAGTTAAAAGTTACCCAAAGTGAAAAAAACCTCTTTTCTATAAAAAATAACCTCTCCAAACTTTGTCCTCCAGCAGAGCTTCTCCCCACAAATAGGACATCTTGTGCCCACACCTCAGGTTCTCGTCTCTCTGGCCTCACTTAGCATTCAACATTCAAAGGCAATGTATTTTCACAGATGTGCATCATCAAGACTAAAGTACATGCTTTAGGCATTCAATTGGTTGCATATGTTTAGAATAAAAAAGGGAATTTATTGCTCACAGAACCAAAACCTCTCTGACAGGCTCTGTCCTCCTGGTTGCAGAATGGCTACAGCAGTTCCAGCCCCTACATCTTTTCATGTCCAAGGCCAGCAGGAAGAGTGTGAGATCTCTTCCCAGAAAATTCTCTTCTTCAAATTTTTATCACATTTAGTTGGATCATGTGTTCATCCCTGAATCAGCCTCTGCAGCCAGAAGCACAGAGTGGCCAGACTGGCCCAGCCTGAATCATGAGCTCACCTTGAGCAACTGACTGGGGGCAGGGCAATTACCCCAGAGGAAAATCAGGATACAGTTTGAGAAAAATGGGAATGGATATTGGGCTGCAAAACCCACAGAAGCCCACCTCAGCTCACACCTTGACTGTCCAACATCCATAAGCATCCTCCCCATGTTCATTTTAGAGGGAAGTGTTGTAGACAGAATCGTGTCCTCTAAAGATGCCCCCCTAATCTCTGCAAACTGTTAATACCTGTAAATTTGTTCCTTACATAGTCAAAGGGATTCTCCATATGTAAAATTACCAGTTGACCTTAAAATAGGGAGATGATCATAGCTTTTACTGGTGGGTTCAGCGTAATCACATGAGCCCTTAAAAGCAGAGAACTTTCTCTGGCAAGTGGTAAAGGAAGAAATCAGAAGAGGAAGTTAGAGAAAGCTAGCAGAAGGGAAAAAGATTCAATTCGCAAGAAGGATTTCAAGCAAATTGCTGCTTTGAAGATGGAGGGGGTCACCTGAAAAACAAATAGGGACCTCAGTCCTACAACAACAAATAATTGTGCCAACAACCTCAATCTCTTACCCAGTGAACCTTCAGGAAAGAGCCCGATCTGCCAACACCTTGATTTTAGTCTTGGGAAACCCTAAAAAGATAACCCAACTGAGGCATGCTCTGCCTGCAGAAACTGTAAGACACAATGGTAAATGTTTTCAGCTTCTAAGTCTGTAGTAAATTGTTACAGTAGCAATGAAGAAAGGAAGCCTGGAAACAACGCACTGTCTTTTACTGTTACACATCTAGCCCCAGGAGAAGGATTCTAGTGATCCAGTGCTGAGATCTAAACTTTACACTCCATCACCATTAACATGACCTGTTCAGAAAGGAAAGCAAAAATATATCAGCTCCCACGTGGGAAAGCAGAGAATAGATGACCACAGCAGCGGGCCCTAGCCCATAGCATATCTCAAGGCTTGCTAGCAAAAATATTGGGAAATGTTTGACATAGAATTCCCATATGACTCAGCAATGCACCTACTAGGTATATACCCAAGAGCCATAGAAACATCTCCACACAAACACTTGTACACTAATGTTCATAATAGCATTGTTATTGAGAGCCAAAAGGTAGAAACAACCCAAATGCCAACCAACAGATGAATGAATACAATGGAATATTATTTGGTCATAGAAAGGAATGAAGTACTGACAAAGGTTATGATATAGAAAAGATTAGTGGTAAGTGGGTATACCATGGTTTTTAGTATATTCAGAATTGTGCAACTATTACATGTCTAAATTTAGAAAATATTAATCATCCCCCAAAGAAACCCTCTATCCATTAGCTATTATTCTCCATTCCCCACTTCCTCAGCCCCTGGTAAACACTAATCTGAGTTCTGATCCTGATAAGGACATATCATACAAATGGAAACTCACAATTTCTAGTCTTTTGAAACTGGTGTCTTTCACTTAGCATAATGTCAAAGTTCATCCATGTTGTAGCGTGTGTCAGAACTTCTTCATGAGTTTCTTGGGCAGCCAGTTCAGTTGCCCCAGTTCTGCTCTTTGAGAGGTGGTTCCCTGCATACCCTTTACCATGACCATGTCTGAGGTGGGCATTGGTGTTTTCATCTCTTTAGAAGCTAGTTTCTGATGGTGCAGATTCTAGGTGTTAGAGATTGCTTAGGCTTAAAGATAATGTCATATAGTCTTTTGTTTATTTGTTTTTGCCAGACTTTGATGTGTTTCTGACAGTGCAACCGCATCAAAAACTTAGGTTTTTACCCCTCTTAATTTCTTTATAAAAACATATTGTGAAATATTTCAGGCACACAAAAGATTTGACAGAATAATGTAAAAACACCTAGCTTAAGCATTAAAGCCAATACAGTTGTCAGAAATTCACCACATTCTTGAAGAAAATGTAAAAGTTTTTTTTTTTGTAACTTTGGGGGAGGGAGGGAATTTCTAAGCATTGCACAGAAAAC
>VMDR010031283.1:0-12092 GCA_007922815.1 Macrotus californicus | reverse complement strand
GGGAAGCATATATTTGCAAATTTAGATGGTGTATTTTTAAAAGATTTACTTATTTGCTCTAAATATTTTCTTTTTTAATTTTTCATTACATGAGCGCAGGCACACAGGTAGTCACTTGTACACACTGGAACAGCCATTGGTTGCGCATGGGTTACATCCTTTCTTATTAGTCAGGTGTCCATTCTAATCGGTCAACACCCATGCTGCACAGGTTGTTAAATATATCAAAAATACTTATCCCTATATGTGCCAGTAATTGCCCTTTATTATTAAACTAGTCTGAGTAAGATTTAATTTCGCTTAGTGTATTAGCCATTGAGGTTTGGGAGTTTGTCTATTACAATGACTAATATTGCCTTAACTAGCTAATGTTTCCTTACCAAACACAGAGTGGGGCCTTTTCCTTTGAGTATCAGCGTGCTAATTAGAATTCTGTACTCCTTTTTACCTACATCAAATCCATAATGCATTGCTATTTCCCATTTAGCTTCTTTAAAGAAGAGAACTGTAAGTTGCTCAAGAAGCAGTGTGAGTGCAGAAACTGTCTACACTTTCATGACTTTTCCCCCAGTTCTACGGTTGTCTTGTTCGCTTTCCTCGGTGCCTCGCTTGTGCTGAGTTCTTCCAACACAGTCAGTTTAACTGCCACAGGAATAATTCTTATTCCGTACTCATGTTTCATCAGTATACATAAATATTTAATTCGATGACATAATTGGTTTGGAAACTGGTTTAGAAACCTGTTATTATTGGAACAAAACTGCAAAAACACACTGGAGCCAATTGGTCATGAGCTTCCAGCCTTCTGTGGCCATCAGGCAGTATGCTTTCCAAAGGAAATGATGAACTTTTCTTAGTCTCATAACTTGATTATGTGAAGATTGTCCAACGGAGTGCATCTGAATTTAATTTCCTTATTTCGCTTAAACATTTCCCATATATATTTGCACATAGAACTGCTCTGGGCTGTGATATTCCTGTTGTTCATATATCAGGTTCTAGTGGTAAGGTTATGCTAACTTTATAGAATAATTCTGATAGTATCATTTATCTCCACATGTTGTACAGAGCGTAAGAATCAGATGTTAGAGTGTCTTTTGGACGTAATTCTTTCAAAATTTCTTCCAGGGTTGTTCTAGTCATATTTTCCACTTCTTCAGTCAGTTTTTGTAATGTGTTTTCTTAGAAAACCATCTACTTCATTAGGGAGGTTTCCAAATATATTAGCATAGAGTCAGACATAACATTCTCTTATAAATTTTTCACATTTTAATTATGAATATTTTAAAGCATACAAAAAAGGAGAGAGAATAGTGTAAGGAACCCCCACATATCCATTACCCAGCTTCAACATTTTTGCCAGTATTCCTTCATTTATTTTTCTTTCACTGGATTAACATTTTTTTCAGTTTTATTCAGGTGTATCTGACAAGTATACATTATGATGATTTGATATACATATATATTCATTCTGAAAGGATCCTCCCATTTGGTTAATTAACACACCCATTACCTCATATACTTTTTAAAATTTTCATGATGAGAACATTTAAGTTCTATTACCTGAGCAAATTTCAGTTATATAACACAGTATTATCTACGATGGTCACCATGTTATACATTAGCTCCTCAGAACTTATTCACTTTATAGCCAAGGAGCACTACATTTTACTTTATTTTTTTTAAGATTTTATTTATTTTTAGAGAGAGGGGAAGGGAAGGACAAAGAGAAGGAACAAAACTTCGATGTGAGAGAGAAGCATTGATGGGTTGCCTCTCATGCCCTGAATCAAACTGGTGACCCTTCACTTTGCAGGACAACACCCAGCCAACTGAGCCACACTAGTCAGGGAAGCACTGTATTTTAAAATTAAGACTAAACTTCTTATCATCTGACCTACCTAAACTTCAGTATTTTTCCTTAGAGAAAATAACTTTTTTTAAAGATTTTATTTTATTTTATTTTTAGAGGGGAAGGGAGGGAAAAAGAGGAGAGAAACATCAATGTGTGGTTGCCTCTCACACACCCCCTATTAGGGACCTGGCCTGCAACCCAGGCATGTGCCCTGACTGGGGACTGAACCAGCGACCCTTTGGTTCACAGGCCAGTGCTCAATCCACTGCACCACACCAGTCAGGGCAAGAAAAGAACTTTTTATACAAAAGTTTAATATCTTCTGCCTATAATTTTATCTAATTTCTTGTCTTTTCTTTATTTTCCCTAGGTTTTCTTGACAAAAATAGTGATTTTTTTTTTAGTGAATCAGCTCTTAGATTAATGTATTGATTCTACAGTGTTTCCATTTTTGAGTTCAAAGATTTCTACTAATAGTTTATTTAATACTTCATTTTACTGCTGCATTTCTTCAGTTGGTCTTCCTAGGTTGAATGCTTGCATGTTGAATAATGAATTCCCTTCAGAATATCAATATGCTTCTAAATGCAACTTTGGCCTCATCCCTTAGAGTGTTCTTATTACCAATATTTACTAAATAATCTGTAACTGTGATTTCTAATTTCCACTTCAAACCAGGAATTATTTAAGTAAATTGTTTCTTCTTCCTCTTTTTCCCATTTCTAAGAGCATGAGAGATTTTGTGGAATACGTGTATATTAATTATGTAGCATAGATTTCCCTTCATCCAGCCCCTTGTTCCAGTGTTTCTCATTATATCACATTAACACTACATTATTAGGAAATCTACTTGTAATGATATGTATTCACTTTAAAGAATTCTAACACTTATTCAGTTGTTTAAATATCTACAGTTGGTCAATTCGTTGGACTTTAATAATTTCAGCAGTCCCCACCAACTCTTTAATACTCTCACTTGAATGCATATCTGGGTCATCTGGACGACGTCTTCAAGAAACTTCTTGTCAAAATGACATAGTAAGTATTTATTTTGAGGTCCTCTCCTCTGCTTCTTTGCATAAAAGATAAAATACAAGGAAAAAAGTCACAGCCATGCTCAAAACCAAAATGAACATATGCTCAGAACAAGCACCAAAATGCAAAGCAATACATGAGATGGGAGGTACAGGCCTCCTGGGCTGCCGGCCAGAAGCAACCTGAGAGGCCCAGGGAGTCAGCGACTGTGGGGCAACAGGGCTCGTTGATGTTGATAATATTAAAAACTAGCACAGCACAAGACACTGACCAGCACAGACACCCACCAGCGAAAATAAATTCAGCAACCAGTTAGAACAAACTGACTGGAAACCAACAATACGGCCACGCCAGAGCGCATTGGCTGACTGTCACCCCTAACGAGAGTAACAGGAATACCCTACAGGAAGCTGGGCTCCTGCCTTGAGACCCTCCGCTGAAGTGAGGCTCTGCAGAGAGAAAGGAGGCTCAGAACAGCTGCTCCCCATTGCTGCCTGCAACCACGTGTGATGCTGCAAGCGTAGGAAGGCAAGCCTCAGCCTCTGCTCTTGTCTTCTACACAAGTCCTCTAAGGGCTCGGGGATTGTGTGTGGTATAAACCCAACATCGCTGTGGAGCAGGAGCACCACGCACCCAGTACAAGACCTGCGGACTCCACGGCCCAGGCAGAGACAAACCTCAACAGCAGGGGTGGGGTGGAGAGAGAAAATAGAATAACAAAGAAACGAAATCTTCCATTCAAGAAGCCTGCAAACTGAAACCCAGAGCACAGGAAGAGTACTAATGTTAAGAAAGACAACCAACACTGTCACAGTCACTGTCACAAGAAAATAAAAAGGACACACTTTACATTTTTAGAAAATAAAAAAGAAACATATTTTAGTATCCTCAAAGAGATAAAAAGATGAACCACCACTTCAAAAAGAAAAAATATAACACACAAGAGGCAGAAACGAAACAGAAACAGGTTGATATGAAAAACGTGTATCTTTCAAGAAAGCTCTATGCGTGTTATTTCATGAGCCCTTGCAAATCTTAATGTCGTTCTGCTGTATTTCCTCCTGAAAAACAACTTGACCAAGTATAAAATTCTCAAGTCAGACCTTTTATCACCCAAATACGTAGCCGTCATTCCATTTCCTTCTGCCATTTATCTTCGCAGAAAGGTTCTTCCATAGATCTGCAAGGGGGCGAGGGAGACTGTCTGGAGGCATCCCAGTTTCTTTATCTTTGCAATTCAAAAAAACTGTCTGAGTGTGTCTAGGTATAATTTTCTCTTCATTAATTTTCCTGGTGAATATTGAATGCTTTCCATGTTTATTCTTATCTGGTTATTGCCTCCGTATCAACCAGTGCTCAGTTGCAAAAAGCACACCCCACAAGTTTAAGCACAGGAGATTTATTACAAGGTAGTAAATAATTTACTAAATCACCAGGAGATCTGGAAAAGCAGACTTTAGACCTGAGTTGTGCAATACAGGAGCCGCTGAGGACTTAAAATGTAGCTACTCTCAAATGAGATATGCTTTCATACAAAAAAAAAATGTAATACACTGACTACAAATGAAAATGATAATGTTTTAGTTGCATTAAATAAAATATATTATTAAAATTGATGTCACCTATTTCGTTGTAACACTTCTTTAACTGCAGCTGCTAGAAATTTTCAAATCACATATGTACTACCTCACATTTCTATAGGACAGCACTGTTCTTGCCGGACCTTCCAAGAGTGACTCCCAGAGGCAAACCTGGGCTGCCAGCGGGGCCGCTGTGCCAGCCCATCAGGGAACCACTGTTACACCTAAAGGCTCCGGAACTCTGTGGCCTCGGCCCCCACCAGGAAGCTGATAGCACAACTGGAAAGCTGCCTCGGGAGTTGTCTCTGCTATAATCAGCTCCAGCAAACTGGATGCTCCACGACCTCCCTCTCCCCAACGCGGCTCTGTTCTAAATCCAGTCTCACTTGAGTGCATCACCTTGGCAGAACCTGAATCACATTCCAAAGCTGCAAGCAATGCTGGGAAGAGGGGGTTTCGGCTTTCCAGCCCCTGCACACGGCTGGAGGGTACAAATGCATCTCGAGCAAGCCAATCCACAGCACGTGGCACTGTTTCTGTTACGGTCATTCTTGTCTCTTCTGTGCAAACACGAGTACTTCTTGGACTGAATCACTTTATGTCTACCATGTGCTTTCCTGTCATCTTTCTCTGCCTTCTAGGAAAACCTCTGAAGTTTCTTTTCAATATGACTCCTTCTGTTTTCTACAGTATCATTTTGGCTCTTTAACACTTCCGATCACAATTTTAATTCTCCTATTAAACAACAGTTTTCTTGGAATCCTGGGATGAGTGGTACAAAGGTGAAAGTCATGGAAAAGTATAGGTAGGGGCTCCAATCAAGTTTCTGTTCTTTTCTCCTTTTTCAGCAGTATTTTTCCCCCAGACTCCATGTTTTGTTTCATTGTATTGTTTGCCTATCTCTGGAAGAAAAAAGATTAATTCTTATTTAGTATCTGCCAAATATGTATTGGCCCACTCTCTGTCCACCATCAATATTGTCAAGCCAAAGACCATCAGTACCACATTCAAAGAGAAGAATTATTACGAGTCACAGTGAGAGAGACTGCACAGCACAGGGAGTGAAGAGCGCATCTCAGGAAGAGAATGTTGGAAAGGACCAATCGTAGGATTTGAGCTTTGGCTGGATGTTTGGTGGACTGGGCACTCTCAGAAAGCAGGAACAATTTTATAACTGGGCATCTCAGTAAGTCATATTTATAAGCAAGGTTAAAGTTGTAATTGGCAAGGAAGCAGCCATTACTCATTTTAGCCAGCAGAGAATGTTTGGTATTTTGTGACTTGGACAAAGTTCACGTGTTGTCTGTGCTCTTCTTTTGGCTTTGAAGCATTGTGGTCGAGGAGTGGCCTTGTCTGATGTTGATATCCCGTGAAATGTGACAGTGTGTTCAACCATATGAAGACATAGCTTGCATTCCAGGCCAGTTATAACAACGCCAAGTTGTTACAACAACATCCATCGTTCCTACATGTCAAGGACCACTTTTCTCTTTCTCATCACTTGGGTGCTAGTATAATTCTACTCTGAAATCCACCATGAGAGGGAATGCTCAGGTTGACTGCTTCTTGAACTGATGCCCAAAATCGAGAAGACATTTATCTACCTCCATTCACTCACCAAACAAAAGTAAAGTGTTCTAGCTCAAACTTGTACAAAATGAAATGTACCATCACCAATCCCTTTGTGTTTCTTGCCATTCATCTCTGGAAGGTACAGGCTCTGAGACTGTTAGGAAAGAGAGGTTCCCATGGGAACAGTGAGAAGAGTACTCCAGCCCTCCCCCCCCCAACCCCAGCATTACCAACACTGTATAGGTAAGGTCAAAACATACCCTGCATTTCAAACCAGGGTGCAGACAGTAGAAGACTGATGAAAATTATTTTTAAACAAAAATCCTTGCTCTATTTCAAGGACTTTGTGTTTCTCAATCCATTTCCATTGGTTGTTCAGTCAACAGAAGGTCTGCTGGATTCTGCCCATACACTGAGAGCTTGTTTCAGCTTTTGCAAATATACTGCCTTTTTTTTTCTGAAATGATATACCAGGAGCCTCTAGCCAGTCACCATTTCAACTGGAATCTTGCCAATCCAGTCTTACATTGAAAACATACTTACTTTGTCCAGCATCCACCCCAGAATAAGGTATGTAGATCAGTTAATAGTAATTCCCTGGTGTTGTTCAACTATGGTTGTACAGATGTTAACATTAGGGGGAGCTGGCAAAAAGGTATGTGGGAACTCTACTATTTCTGCAACTTTTCTGTAGTTGTAACCTTCTTTCGAAATAAGTATAAAATTAAAATACATACAAAATTAAACAACAATATCAAAAACTTTAGAAAAACAGAGAGTCTATAATACCAAAGTTCCAGAGAATAGTCTGTTGCCCACCTATCCCTCAGGCCTGACCTCCCTGGAATTTATCTATAATTACTGTTTATCTAATCAGTTTATCAAATGAGCTAAACTCGGTTGTGTACAAACATAAAACAGTCTTCTTTTTTCTGTAATCACTTTTTGCTAACCTGCTCTGTCAAATCACCCTTTCCCAGCTCTGGGCAATATTTCAGGCATATCTCATAGATTTTTAAGTTACTTTCAAGAATTAAAATTCCTTAAAACGTCTTATTTAAAACTTCAATCACATACCCAGTTCAGAGCCTCCCACCACCCAGCCCTACCCCAACCTGAGGCAAGGTGATCCCAGCCCTACAGCGTAGAAAGGAAATACTGTCTCTCCTTCTGCCACCTAATTCATTCTCCAACCCCCTCAGCCTGCTGCTTAAGGTTTCTTCAGGATCAAGGCATAGATAGGGACCAGGGATTAGAGGAAAAGAAGCAAATCTGTCTTTTGCATTAGGTGCTACTACGGTAGACCACAGCCTTGATGTAGAAGGAGCCATGTGCTGGCTCTCTCCAAAGGAATGCATTTGTGAGATTTTCAGAGGTTCACTGTTGGGACCACCTGCTGGAAAGCAGCCCCCTTCCAAGCCAGTGCAGGTTTCCTGCAAACCTTTCAGCTCCTGCCCAGAAGTATACCATAAGGCAGTTTATTGCTAGGGCGCC
Source organism: Macrotus californicus (assembly GCA_007922815.1). Classification (NCBI taxonomy): domain Eukaryota; kingdom Metazoa; phylum Chordata; class Mammalia; order Chiroptera; family Phyllostomidae; genus Macrotus; species Macrotus californicus. Next base: position 4,556 of record VMDR010031283.1, on the reverse strand, counting down.
TTCACCCCATAAGCAACCCCCTGGTTTGAAGCCAGCTCTGCTCCGTTACAATTCCTGGGAAACACATATGCTCGCCATTACAAATCCTGGTTGTGCAAACATCTCTTACTGCTGCCCTCTTCACTCATTTGGGGTTCACAGGTTGTTCTGACCAGCCTTCCACATTCCAGGCTCATTAGGCAGGAAGTAAGCCCCAGTTTCCATTCATTTCTGTCCCTAAATTCCAGAAAATCCATATCCATATCTCCATGAATCCTCTCACCTTGCTCTATTCCAATCCAAGGGCACCTTTGGGGCCCCAAATCTCTTCTTATGAGGCACCCTCATGAGAGAGGAAAGGAAATGCCACAATACTGTCCCCTGCCCTGGAGACTCTTCAATCCCCGCCTCCTGCATCGGCTGGAGGGAGGTTCACAATCACGGCCCAGTTTTCCTCTCTTTTCACAATTTCTGCAGTGGTATGTCTCACAGCTAGTACCCTATTCAGAAATCTGGAGATACTTATCACCTTTTGTTCTCAGCTCTGGGGCTTCAGGTGAAATTTGAGGACACCATGAAAAGTCCCATCGATATCCTGTTACACTTAAAGCACACCATGACGCCTTCCAAACAACCCTCCGTCCTCTTCGGGGCTATCTGCAGACTACGCAGTGGGAAACGGAGAGGCTGTGACTATTGGCAGAGTCCTGCAGCGGGGCTGCTGAGATAAGACTTTTGGAAAGATTCGAACCACAGACTTTTGTTATAGTTGCACAATCACATTCCAGAAAACTGAGCATTCCTTGGGAGGCTAGCACACAACAACAGCAGAGGATTGTTTTATGGATGACACAGGGAAGCCAGTTGGGGGCCCAATACTATTTGCTCAATCTCTCATTCATTCACTGAGTCCCTGCTACGTGCCAGGCTCTGAGCTGGGGCTGGTGTTGCCAGAGTGGATGAGACCTCAGTGGATGAGGTCCTTGCTTCAAGTTGCTCAAAGACAATCTCCGTAATGGAAAGAGCTGCCACCAGCAGTTGTCAGAACCCTGGTGGATTTCACATATGCATATCGTGGGTGAGTGGGGAAGGATGGTTCAAGAGTGACGAGTGGGGAAAAGAAGCAGCAGAACAGCTGATCTTCAGAGTCCCTTCCACCTTGCCAAACCTGCTGCTCCAAATTTGGTGGCATAAAACAACACAAATTGATTATCTTACAGTCTGTAGGGCAGAAGTCTAGTAGGCATCTCACCCCACTAAAATCAAGTTGTTAGCAAGCCAAGTTCATCTTTCGGTGGCTTCAGGGAATAACCTATTTCCTGCTCATTTAGGCTATTGGCGAAATCCAGTTTCCGGTGGTTGTAGGACTTGGATTCCTGTTTTCTTGCTGGCTATAGCTAAGGACCGTTCCCAGCTTTTAGAGGTCCCCACATTCCTTGGCTGGTGGCCCTCTCCCTCCATCTTCAAACAGCAAAGGTGGGGAGCTTCCTTCTAGTGTCACATCTGTGACCCTTCCTCTGTAGTCACCTCTCTCTCACTGACTACAGCCAGAATAAGTTCTCCATTTGTAAGGAATGGAGCTTTATTTAAAGGTCATGGTACAAAGAATAAAGTGGTTTCCTCCTGGCATACACCTGTGTGTACACAGAAAGCGTGTACATTCAATATACAAGTATAAATCACATTTGTGGGGGCCCATCTAGGATTCTCTAAGAACCAGGATACCGCCCAACAGGTGTGTACAGATGTGTGCAACAAAAATCAGTAGATACACAAAGAGAGCCAGCAGGGGAAACCAATTCTGAGGCTAAAGCAGCCTTTGACTGACAAGAGTCCGCACAGAGACTGCTCCACACAATGACCCCAAAACTTCTCTTGGAGGGTGAGCTCTACATATGCTTTGTTGTTGTTGTTGTTTTTAATGTCAGACTTGAGCTGGGATTTGACCAGTGAGTCTGGTTTTAAGTGAGGAAGAAAGGAAAGCATCCCAGGAGGAAAGCATTAGGCACAGGAGGTGCTATATTCTGAATGTTTGTGTTGCCCGAAAATTCATATGTTGAAACCAAATCTATAATGTGATGGTATCTGGATGTGGGGCCTTTGGGAGGTGATTAGGTCAGGAGGGTGGAACACTCATTAATGAGATTAGCACCCTTATAAAGAGACCCAGAGAGCTCCCTTGACCCACCATGTAAAAGCACGATGAACCAGGAAGCAGGCACTGACCAGACACCGAATCTGCCAGAGCCTTGATCTTGGACTTCCCAGCCTCCAGAAATGTAAGAAAGAAACTTCTGTTTTTGATAAGCCACCCAGTCTATCATAATCTGGTTTAGCAGCCCAAACCGACTAAGACAGAAGGAAAACAAAGGCATAAGAGTGGGAAGAAATAGGGAAGTTGCAAGGAAGAGACCAGAGGCACTTGATTGGAGCAAAGGGTGAGTATCCAGGAAGCAGGAGAAAGAAAATTATCTCAGTAGGGCAGGGTCTTTAAAGTTGGACAAAGAAGTCTGAGCTTGTTACAGTGTGTAACAGAGAGCTGTCAGAGTTTCTAAACCTAAGCATTGGCACATAACAGTGTTCTAAAAAATAATAATAAGCAAAATGCATTAGATAAGATGGGGGTTCAGAACACCAGGGAGGAAACTGCTGTCAAGTTCCTACAGAAGTTGGGGTCTGTGAACTGATGAGTGTAGCAGTGAACACTGATCAGCAAAAGAGGACATCTGAATTGAGGACATCCCAGGAAGTCTTTAGTTATTGTAAGAACTCCAGGCGGATGACAGTGAGGTGGTATGATTTCTTAACCTCTCCTTCGTTATAGCATGTTGTAAGGGGAGATCTCCTCAACCCTTCCGAAATTGGTCAATTGGGGGGCAAGCCAGAAATTATTTAGCAACAGTTGCACCATTGTGAGATTTCATTCTTTCCTGGACCTATGCTTCATTTAGATTTCTATTTACAAACAATTCACTTCAAATGACCAAAACAAAGCAAATTATTCTGGGTGTGAGCAAACATCACTTAGCTCTCTGCCTGAAACCGAATTACCCATGAAGTACCACACTTCCTACGTCATTCTGGCTACGCAGTTGGGCTCATAGGTGCCAGCCATACTGAAGGTATTAATATTGTACTTCTCAGGAGAGATAATATAATGCCTTTGTGGGAAAATGTTTTTCACGCACACACACAACATTTACCGATATGGCTACTGTACAACCTGAGCCCCGTCTGCCCTGATTTCCATACTCACCCTCCACTACCATTAAGTTCCCAGCATCCAGCAACGCTAGGGCCTCATGGGGCTTGGCATTGAGCTCAGCTCGGATCTCTGGAGAAGGAATAACTTCCTAAGTTTTGAAGCAATAGGAAGAACTACAAATAAAATAATAAATAAATTTGTCATCAAAAATCAAAACTTGTGCTAAATAATAAAAAATTAAACTGAAAGAAATGCAATGGACTAAATAATATTTATAGTAATTAAACAAGTAAAGGTTACTACCTACACTAAAATAAAGTTGTAAAAATTAGTAAGAACATTAGTAAGGCTCCTTGGACACAAATGAATATAGGACATAATGAAACCATTTGCATCAAAAAAGAGAAATTAGTAAACAGAAATATGGGGAAATGTTCAATCCCTCTAACAAGCAAAGAAATAATCATTAAAATAACGAGGCACCATTTCATCCCAATTTTATTTCAAATTAGAATACCCAGGACTGTTGAGGTAGTGCACTTGTACCTATATAGAATAAATGAGTATGATAACACATTTTGAAGAGTTAACATAATAACAAACTATCAAAATGTCCTTTGATTCAGAAATGCTATTTCCATGCATTTATCTAAAAAAAATCCAAAAAAATTTCCTAAACTTGCATAAAAATTTTCATGGCAATATTTTTATACCAAAACAAAACAAACCCAAAAGCTGGGCTGTGTTCCTTACAGTTAGGAAATGGTGAATAAACAATGTTCCACCTAATTAATGGGACAAAAAAATCCTAAAGAAATGAAAAATTAGAACAGACTGATTTGGGGGTAGCAGGAATGTGAGTGCATTTTGTTTCTTTTATTTAAAGTTCCATTGATGTTGCTATAATAATGTTTGTAAGTAATTTCTTTCGTAATCAATGAACTACCATGGTACCCAGGATAAAAAACCTTACGTTTTTTCTTTCCTCTTTCCTTTTGTCCTGTTCTGTAGCACTGGCAATTTAAAACAATCAAAACGAACCCACAGTTTACATTATAAATGTTCCACAGAAAAACATTTCAGAACATGCTATCTGTTCATTTATCCTCAGAATTTAATTCTCCAGACCAACCAATTTGGAGCTTCCTGTGCCCGGTGAGGCTCTTGACTTTTCTATTATCTGTCGATTTATTTCATTTTGTTTTTGGAAATAATCACCCTGAAGTATTCTGTCTGTATTTCACTTCTAAATACAACGAGAAAGCTATCCATGAAAAGCAAAGATGTCTTCTTGAATCACGGTCACTTCATGTAGACAACTCATCACTTTTCAGAGTGAAGTTGACCTTCTGAACGAGAACTAAGCCCAGAG
>VMDR010031282.1:0-12093 GCA_007922815.1 Macrotus californicus | reverse complement strand
TATATCTACCTTTCCCATCATCAGTTGAATTGATTCCATCACATAGCTGAATTCGGAGCTTACAGAAAGTACAGATAGAAATAGCCAAATGTTGAGAATCTGGGTTAAATGTGATGCTCCCTGCACTTAGCCAATTTACTTTTTGTTTAAATTGTACCAGTGCTTACAGGATAATCTTAGCAAGGATTGTATGAAAGCAAAGTCTAGAACTTAGGTCTTCCCTCACGAAAGGGCAATTTTTATTCACCCATTTTGGGAGAGAGGGGTTTCTTCATTGGGCACATCAACAAAATTCAATAATTGAGTGAATAATAAATGTTGTGCTTCTTAGGAAAAAAAATAATAATTCAAGAGGATGAATTTCCATCTGGGTCTGGGAATGAGCAGTCAGCTCTCATACTGGCACCAACATCTGGCTGCCAGCCTCCCCCATCTAGTACTGCTGGCCAAAGCCACCCTGCCTGCTGCCCAGGTAACAATGATTTCAGAAGTAAACATATTCAAGCAGGCAAATAATCAATTACTAAATATGTGTGAAATGCCTGAAGTAATCATTATGCTAGATGCCAAGGAGGACATAAAGAAAGAATTAGGCCTCAAGAAGCTTGCTATCATCCAGTGGAAATATGAATGTTTTTTATGAAGAAAGATAAATTATGCATCAAGGAACAATTAAAAAAAACCCTGAAACTATGGTTTGACTTTGTGATCTTGTACAAATCAGTAAACTCTGTGTCTCTAACTCCTCAGGCAGAAATCAAGGGGAGTGAGCTAAATCATTGCCCTTAAAGATTTAATAATTCAATGAATTAAGTTATAAATTATATGCTCCTGAAAGGGAATAGTGTAACATCATATTTAAGCACATAAACTCTGTGGTAAGACTATTGTGTCTCATAACCTAGCCCTGTCACCTACTATGTGTGGATCACATCGTCCAGCACGTAGACCAGGCTTGTTCATGTGGGGGGGTGGTCTAAGAAGAGAGGGTGAAGGTGCACAAGGCCCCTTAACAACTACACTCAGATCTGGCACTCCAACACATTCTATCATCCAAAGAAACACAAGATCAGCCTAGATCCAAGAGTTGGAGAAACAAACAATCTTCACCTATTGATGGATAAATCGGTGTGGATACCTGAGGGGAAAGGACTGAAGAATCAAGGCTGTTTTTGGAATTAATCTACTACATTCATTCAAGTACTTAAAATGTGCCCAGGGCTTAAGTAAGCATCAGTCATTGTCACTGCAAGTTGCAATAGGAATGTAGAGGGTAGAAACATAGAAGGCTTCATGTTTATAGAATCAAAGCTGGGTATTCTTAAATTAGCAAGAAATAGAGTTTGATTAGACAGCAGGAAAAATGAGCAACATAGGGCATATAGCAGGCAACATAGAGCATATAGCTCTAACTTGCCAACCTGTCCTCTCTCCTTTTAATTAACTGGATGAATAAGGCAACACATTTAAAAAAAAACAGGCTGTTAACACCAGAGCAAATAATTAAAGATAAGAGCCGAAACTAGTTGTAGATGAAACAAATGATATTTATACTGAAAAGTTAATATGGGCAATGCAATGACATCTGCTCCAGGACCTCCCAGAAGGGACACCCATGTTTGTGGTTAATGACTTTAATAGGAGGGTGTTCAGCCCATGGGGGGAGGAAATCTGGGAGAAAAAGAAGCCTGTCCACACCTCTCCTCTGGTAACAGAATGACTAATCCTGGGAACCAGTCAAACTATGTGCGCTTTTTTTCCATAAACACTTGATAACATGTTGTAAGGATTGAGGATGGGAAGAAAAATGGCCAAGGATGGCAAAATTCCTTTGAATATATTCCATTATATCATCAATAATTCTTAAACATCATTTATAGTCAAGTCCATACAATGGTTGCTTCAAACATGAACATGACAAAATTCTCCTGAGATGTTTGTGTTCTTACTCTCAGGTACAGAGAACAGTAGGAATGACTGACAACCTTTTGGACATTGATAGTCCCTCAAAAAGAACGGTATCTAGCATGTTGTGTTAATCAGAAATGCTCGTTTTACCAAAGTTGGGCATTGTATCAGGCCAAATTTCCAACTATACTTCTGCTTATTGCAGTGTAGTACAATGAACTTAAATCTGGATTTACAGATAGGGATCCTGGGTTTAAGGCTTGGCTCTCCTGCTAAAACAGGCCATGGAAAAGTCTTGTCACTTCTTTAGGCCTGTTTGTTCATCTGTAAGTTAGGGATTAGTAATAATATATTACATTGTTATTATGAATATTCAATGGAATAAAACTTATTCTAAAAAAGTTCTTTATTATATATAAGCTGCTGTATAAATTTACTTAGCACCAAGTAAGTACCCAGCAATGGTGTACTAATAACTCAGAGATAAATAAAATGTGGACTTCGTCCTCAAGGAACTTACAAGCTATTTTGAGAAATACTAACAATTAAGTACAAAACAAGATGTGATAAATAGTAACAAATTGTTTTGAAGACTCAAAAGAGAAAGAGATTTATTAAGAGAATAGGCATATGAGTGAGTCAGAAAAGATAACAAATAAGATGTAATGTAAGAACTGGGCCTTATAAATCACTAGAAATGTGCCCAGCTAAGACAAATCAGCAAAAACAAAGGCAAGCTTATCACGAACTGAAGCCTTCAGGAGACAGGCAAGAGGGGGAGGGGCCTTGCGGCTAGAGTGCGAGGTGCGAGGGAAGGACAACTGGGAGGTGAGCTCTCAGAGTGAGGCTGTGCCCAACCGCAGAGGACCTTGTTGACGTGAAAAATGCGAAGAGTCAGGACAGTATTCGTCGTCCATGTTGGGCCACCAAATCTTTTTCAGCAGGAGAGGAAAAAAAATAGCACCTTGGTTTTTGGAAGATTAATGTGTTGGAGACAGCACAAAGGACACGTCGAAAAACTTTCATTTGGGTACATGAGTAAGGAGTTGCGGGGAGGGAGAGCGCGGATCTGGGAGAAGGGCGATGAACACTGAAAGCAGCAAGAGATCGGGGCAGGGCTGTTTAAAAGAAGGGATGAATCTGAGAGCTACTTCAGAGGAAAAGAAAACAAACTGCATAAATTATTGAATCTGGAAAATGAGAGAAATCAAAGATGACTCAGGATTGTGTGGACAGTAGAGCCATTAACCAAGACACTGTGCCCAGAAAGAGGGATGCACATATTTTAGAAAAAGGAAGAGAATGAGTTCAATTTGAGGTAAGTAGAGTTTGACAAACCAGCAGGACATTCCAGATGGAAATGTGCAGAAGGCTGGGTACAGATGTAAAGTGATCAATTCACTTTGTCTTTCTTCCCTCCGCTGCAACATGAATGAGATATTGCTGGCCACTTCTCTCCAAGGCCCACAGAGAGGATCAATGAGGCAGTGTTAATTTATTCCACACCAAGGACCAAGGAGAGCTTGGCAGTGTTTTAGGTTGGAGTCGTCCCATTATGTTAACTTGAAAACAAAGCGGCTTTGATATGAAAGTCACTGAGGGAAGAGAATGCAAGCCTGCGAGGCCACGTTGTAGAACGTAACTGTCCATTAGGTAGCCAATGCAGGCACAGCCTTCATGTGGGTGGGCACTAACTTCTTCCAGCTGAAAGCAATGAGAGTGAAGCTGCCTTCCTACTGTCTGCACTTCCTCTTTGAATTCCTTTCCGAAGTCAAGGGCGCTCAGCCCAAATGTGAACTTAGGACTTAGTAAGATCCCCTGCAATACTTTCCAATGAAGTCCATTTCACTATGTCTCGCTTCATCAGTGACACTGATTCCTGAAGCTAGCTCCTACTAGCTGCCTGTGTGCTATGTAGGAGTAACTTTGTGTTTGTCCACATGCTACTGATTAACTGATAACACTGACGTCACCAGGTAACATGCATTTAAGACCACTGCCGAGCCAGAGCTCATATCTGAGGTGTTCCTTCTAAAAATACACATTTACGCATAGAATGGTTCCTGTTTATAAAGTGGGAACCCTCCATAACAGTTCAAAATCCTTTACTTAATAATTTTTATTTCTTCTTCCTACACTTCAGAGAGGGCAGGGATACAAAACCTAGAATGAGAGACGGAGAGTGATACAGTAGAAGAATGTGTTCTTCCAGGGTTTTGTCAGGTCTGATTTCAAATTTGAAACTTACTGTGTCCCCTTGGTTCTGTTCTTTCCGGACCTCAGCATCCTTATTTGCAAAGCTTATTGTCATAAAGCCTGAACTCTTGGCATTGTTATCTGTGTGGCCCAGTGTAAATTACTGAGACTGTCTGCTTCAGTTTTCTCATCTATCAGGTAGGTAATATTACCTGTCACAGTTTATGGAAGATTGGATGGGATAAAATTAGTTAGTCTTTAGCCTTGGGTCTGATACACAATTATTGCTAAATAAATGGCAGTTGTTTTGCTGGGGGTGATGAAGCAAATGGCTAACTGGAAATCCTCAATGTATGTAAATTTCCATGTGGAGTGTGAATAGGACTACTTCATCACTACCAGTAGTGCGGGTGTAATTGATGTTACAGTATACATCAGTGGTCATTTTAAAGAGGAGAATAAATCACCAAAGAACAGCCTTGCATGGATAAAAGGACCATATTACCCACTTTGCCTTGGTTTTGAACGAGGAAGCCTAATAAGTTGTTTGATTCTTTTTTAATACTAAAAACTTAAAGCTTGGAATTTAAAAAATATATTGATGGGGGACTCAAGAGTTGGAAATTTTTAGTTTAGCTAATAGCTAATAAGCTTGCTAATCAACATATGTAAAAAGCTATTGTTCCAGGAAATAAAGGTATGGCCCACCTTGACTCCAGGAGACCATAAGCAGCTCCACCTTTGTGCCTCAGGAGGACTGTGGGCAATCAAGATGGCATCTGAGCCACTGTGCTCCAGGGTGAGACTTAGAACATAGATAAAGACCACTGCCCAGGACACAGATGAAAGACTGCTGCAGCTTTTATATGATTAACTTTTTTCCTGAATTCCAAACCCCTTACCTACACTTTTCTTCTCCCTATAAAAAGGGCTGAGTTAAATGGAATTTAAGATGGTCTGTTAGGGTACATAACATGCTGTCTTCTCAGATCACCAGCCATCTGAATAAAGCTCCCATAAAGATTCAATCCCTGTCTCTGCTTATTGGTTCTGGGAGTGACAGGCAGCATGAATGCAGGCTTTTCCTGTTTCAATATCATGATAAAGCAATTTCTTCATCCTCAGTGATGGCCTCCCAGCTGCTCATAGTGAGGGGCTTCAAAGCAGGCCCAGAGACTTTATTCTCTCTTGGCCTCATCCTAGGAAAACCTCTGAATACTGAATATAAGCAATTTGGGGCATATCCTCAGTAACTGAGCATAGAAGGCAAGAGAAAAAGAGATGCCTCCCAACTTCCATTCCCATGGTTTCAGGAATAGGCGGAGAATTCTACCAAAGTCAGAGAGACTCTTGTATAATAATTTTCCTCTCTTTCCTTGAAAAACAGATGGCTTCTTTTCAGTATTTTATCTGTTGCCATGTTAGCACTTTGGAGTAGCCTGAACCTCATTTTCCTTAAAGACAAAGTCTTTTAAGAAAGAATCAGGAAGTAGACAAAGAATGGGATTGCCTCTCCTGTCTTTCCTGAGATTGGAGGTTGTTGGAACTACAACTAGCCCCACCTGTCCTCCAAACCAAAGGCCACTACTAATCAGGACCAAATTCAGGTCTAAAATATGGTCCCCAAACAAAGCCTTGTATTCCTTCCATTATCTCCTACTTAAGAATTATGTTTCTGCATCATGTGCCTAATTTCAGAGTTCCTCTAACATCCTTCTTCATTGCCCTCCCTATCTCCAGATCTAGGGTTATTCATCCTGTGTCTCAGAATAGATCCAGCAGCCTATATATCCTCAGGAAATAGGAATTAACTGTGTTAAGACCCCCAGGAGTGTCTATCAATACTAAACTCCCTAGGGGAAATAAGTAATTTTTTATGTATCTTAATGATGTTTTGCCTAATCTTTGTAACAGTTTATTTTGGAAGAGGTAGTCCATATTTCTCTTCCATTTCCCCCCTCCCTGCAACCATGCTTAGGATGGAATCTCAAGCAGGATGGTATCTAGGGAAGACAGGGAAAATATTTGTTGGAATAAGCCCTTCTTATCACCTCCTCTAACCACAGCATGGGCACCAGGATTTATTCAACCCCTTGAGCAAAAACTATCTATAATAATAGCAATGACTATAATTCCAACCACACAAGCTAGTTTCACGCTCCCTAATGCCAATTGTTGAATGTGTGAATAGCAAGGAACTTGCAGTGGTACAGAGAAGAATTTATGTCAGACTCAATCAAAATCGGTCTTGGATTTAGGATGTGTTCTTTGTTGTATGTGTTGTGAAAACTATTTTGCCATATAGGATGGCAATTGCTTTTGTTAACTGATCTGTTGCTTTACTGAATGGAAGAATGAAGTAAACATTGAGAAATGTTCATTTTGATTCCCATTGTTAGCACCAACATTTCAAGGTTAAGATGCTGCCTTTCATTACAGTACAATATCGCTATTAAAGTTGTAGCACTCAAAGGTAATTGTGTAGTTGGCCAATTAACTGTTGTGGGAACTTGACCTTTCACCAGTTATGCTGAAAATTGACATAATTTTGCCCCAAAGAGTATCAATGTTAGAAATGATTTGTGACAATGTCAGAAGAATAGTGTATCTATCAGACCTAGGGCAGAAAAAAGGAAGGGCCAACCCTTGCATATCTTCAGCATATCAACAAATGTCTCATCCTAAAGGCCATTGTCTTACATCCACCCTCCTGGGACTGGATAGGGGTGAGTTGAAAGGCAGACCCTGTAAAACAATCATAGATGAGGCAACCTTGGGCACACCGCATGCCGAACTATCCTCCCGGGGAGATGAGGACAAGCAGAGACACATGTAAGATTGAGTCTGAGGATCCAATAACTGGGGCAAAGAGGACACGAGTACAAATTATAAAGTCCCAGATAGTACGAGAAAACAGACTGAGCTGGATATTGATATACAAGTGGTACAATCATGTGTTGGGCATTATACGGGGACATAGGCATTTCAATAACAGAGGTGGTCAAGTCAGGTAGGGACCAGAAATCAAATCCACTTTAGGGAGAGCTTGCTGAGAGAGTCAAAGCAGTTGGAGCCCCAGTCCTACAGACTGGATTATAAGGGCAGGCTCAAGTCCCATTAGGACCTTGAGGGGAAACCGGTTGCCATGGCTTTGGCAGTATATCCATCATCTGCAGTATAAATGCAGACTACAGACCCAAGCCCATCAGTTGCGGGTTCCCTCTCCTCAGCTTCACTAGACATTTTGTGAACGTTCCAGGCCACACTGTGGTGGGGGATAAGGCCATGGTACTCTAATGTTTTGTTTTCATTGGTTTTGGAATTAAGTGGAACTGAACCTACGAGTAACAGACCTCTAATGCATCCTCCTGGGCTGAGCAGAGGCAGTCATCTTCTGAAATACCTGATAAGAAGAGTGAGTTCTGAAGTGTTTAAGCCCGTGCTAGAAGATGTGACTTACGGGACTTCTCCAGGGCACTAGGGAAGCTCAAGAGCATGCCTAGGCTCTACAAAGGCCCCACAAAGACAAGAGAGCCATACGAGAGAAGGACAGATACAAAAAGACTCCTCTTTAATGTCATTTCCCCCAAATTACATTTTCAATTGTTTGCAGGCCTCCTGACTCTTTTCCTACTATAACCTGGGAAGATCACCTCTCTGTGTCCATTGTTCTTCTGAAACCCAGTTATTCCAGCTGCACTTTTGGCCTGACCTACAAAGCTAGGTCAGAAGAGGGAGTTCAAGGTAACATGCTAAACAGGGGCTAAAAGGAGGCGTATACGTGTATGTCTAACAAAATGTGAATGTCTAAATATGACCACGTTCATAAATCTTAAATGAAAAGAATAGGAAACAAAATACAGTTATTCTGTTCTGACAGGGGCTGTTTTCATGCCATGAGAAGCATCAACGCTAGCATTTTGAGCCGCCAATCTAGGAGCTTTGTTCCAGAGATAATACATGTCAATCAGACTGATGAGTTTTTACTATCATCACATATTCCAGGGCCAAAAGCTCACTAAATTATAGACATAGCTATTAATTCAATTCTATATGAATACTTCCAAAACCAGTTCACTGTCTTTCCATAACGAACAGTCAATACATGTTTACTGAATTCAATCAAATTGAATTGTGTAATTGAATTGTCTTGTACAAAGTAAATGCTCAATTAATTTACTTTTTGTTTTGATTAAAGAAAATCTTGATTCTAAAATACAATCAAGTAATTTTGTAGAAGCAAAGACTTCAGGTTATCTGAAATAACTTATAAAAAGAAATAATCAAGAGTTGATAGTACAGTAAATGATTGAGGCCAGGTCTCTATAACCATGGAAAGATGGACTGAGTATGAAAGTCTATTCTACTTCTTTTGCTCTGAGACCTGATACATAAGTCTTGGAGTTTTCCAATTCAGACACCCACATTTTATTAGCCTCTCATTTAGTCTGCCAGGTATAGCATAAACTTGTATGCTATGTAACATTATTTCATATATTTTATATATAATTATTTCAGGAAAGCTAATAAACAAATAAAATATACAATTTAAAATAAAATATCTGCTTTCAGAGTCTGTACCTTTGACTGTTAACAATTAAACCAATTTAACCAGAGCCTAAAATTAGTCTACTCCTTGTCAAGTTTGACGGTTATGCCCTTGTTATTCAGGTGCTTGAATAAGTGATTAATTCTTCAGGTCGTATGTGAAAAAAATTAGGGCAAAGTGTGATAGAATCTTTGTACCTTTTCATTTACCTGTCAGCAAGTACTTTTTAGCATCTACTGTGTGGCACGTAACTTCATTTCTTCACTGTTAGCACAGTTTCTATCAAGTTTTTGAAATTTTCCAAGTGGCTCCCAAATGAAGTTACATAAACATTTGTGATTGACCTAAGCCAAAATCATTTTGCTGATTCTCTTATAATGATAGGGAAGCATTTAAACAAAGAAATAACACTTCAGAGCATTATAGACTAATTCATTAACAGTTTATGTTAATGCTATTGCCTGCAGCGGTTCCAATGGAGTAATTTTTGCTAATTGTGCTAGCACATAACAAAGTAAAAAAACTACAGGAGTATACAAATCCATTAGAGTTTCAGAAAGGCACTGAAAGGCTTTTACATTTTATGGACTATGTAATGCAAAATCTGATTAGTTCAGCACTGAATTATTCACGTTTTATACAATTCTTCACTGAAATATCAAAAACCCCTCCTTGGATAAATTGCAATAAGCATGTTCTAATTTTAAAAATTAAAATGATTATCAAAGGCATCAAGTATAAGCTGTGCTAATAAAATGCCACCATATGCAAGGATACCTTATTTAATAAAACTTAGGAGACAAAGTTTTTTCATAATACAGAACACTGACTTTAAATCAAACAGAATCATTATAAATCATGGAAAGGCACTTTGGCATAGTTCATGTGACTCCAGTCCAGAGATGCTCCCTAGTTGCATCTCTGTATAATCATATCTAGCATAATTACATACCCATACCACACACACAGTGGTACACAGGCACACTAAACAAAGCAGAACAGGGAATTTTCAAGTATTCTCATCCTTCCTTTATTTAAGCAGGTGTCCCCTTCCCCACACTTCTGATGAATTCTTTAGCTTTTTAAATTCCTAGCAATTAGGTGTGGCCGTATTATGGAGTTCCAGACATTGGAGCAAATGCCAATGGAAACATGCCACTTTGAGACCCGGCCCCTAAAAATGCCCCACATATGTTCCCCTCTGCATTTTTGTCCTTATGGCTGCCTGAAGTAGAGATGACCCTCCCACCCTTGTAGAGACCTCAGAAGCTACATATTACAAATGGCAGAGCCTCCATCAACCAGGTCCTTGGATACTTACTTCCATGGAGAAAGGTTGCCAGGCCAACCTGGGCAAACATCCAGTACTCTTAGCAAGAAATAAATCTCTTTTGGTTTGAGCCACTGTACATATTGGGGTCTATTTGTTATAGCAGCTTGCCAAACCTAACTAACGCTTTGTCCAACTTGCGGAAGATCTAAATTTAGTCACTCTCTCTGAAGACCTCCTCCCTAAATCTTCCCCATTTTCCCTAATGCCACATCAGCTCTCTTCACTCCCATTTCTAAGTCCTTCTCTTTTTCTGTCTTAGAACTTTAGACACACTTTATACTTTTGATACTCTGTCCATAGTATTATTACTAGCAATGTGTTACTAAGATAGCCCTTCTTACCTGGCATGCTGAAATTCATCTCATTTGCCTCATATAACCTGAACAACCAGTAATGTTATATGATATCGTTTTCATCACTTTTAAGCTTGTCTAAAGGAAAATAGACATTTTCTTCTACCCTAGAGTATGTCTCTGGGTTACACAGTAACACAAGTAAAGAAACAAAGCTCAAGCATAGCCACACGGAGAGGAGTGGTAGATGTTGGACAGAGAACCCAGTCGGCTCACTGGCATGACCAAGTACCAGCACCCACTAGTGAGAGATACTTCCACAGTTCGCCTGCTCTCATACACTCTTAAAGATGACAGGCCAACTCAACTAAGTGTAATTAGGTATTTATAGAAATTTATTATATGCTAAAAATTATACTCAGGGTCAAAGAGGATACCAAGAAGTAGAAGGAAGAGTCCTTTCCCACTAATGGCTTATGGCCTAGAGACACAAGATATACACATAAACATTTATGTTACAGGACGGTGTATGATTGAGTACCAAAATATATTACACAGATAATACAGGCTTTGTGTGGGACAAAGATGGAAGAGATCAGTATCGAGCACATCTGTCAAGAGACATTTCAGGAAGCCATAAGGAAGGGGCAAAAATTGAACCAGCTCTGATTTATCTTTTCCTGTACCCTAACTGGTTTACTTTTGTCCCTATTGCCAGGAACTAGAAAGCTTGCCCTCTGTTGACAGATATAGTCTACCTACAGCACAGGATGTCAGAGATTTGGAGGTTGTGAGCTCTAGCTGACTCTTATCTTCATTATGAGCTCTCCCTCAGGCAAAAGCTATAAAGAGCACCTTATTTACCTGAAACATAATGAAATGACATGTTTTTAAAAGGTCACGATGCCAGAATGCAACATAACTATTGTGTTAAATTCTTATTTTAAGAACTTAGTAGCCTTAAACTTTTTGCAGAAAATCATGATTAAATGCTAGATAGAATGACAATACTGAGCCCTTGAAAAATGGCATTTTAATGAAACCCTACCCCTACCCTGAGGTCTATGGTAAGATTTCTTGTCTCAAGGTCTTTCATTCTCAAAGAATTTCCTTTTGGGTTATAAAACATTGATCTAGAACAATGTTTTAGATCAGTAACAGTCAAAAGGCCAAATGTAAGAATCCAATGAAATTATAGGATTTACACTCTAGTTTACAGGTACCCATCATTCTGTTTCTCCCAAAGTGTCTGGCTTTAATTTAGAACATATTTCACTTGGCTGGCTGCTTGTTAATTCTGAGCTGTTTCCAATAGCCTCAGATTCCCTGTAGAACTCCTCAAGAGGCAGAAAGTGACATTTGGAATTCCATTAACACATTCAATTTGTGAAACGTTAGCAGTCAAATCCAAAGCTTGGAAGTTGACCTTTCCAATTGTTTAGCAAAAATTAACAAAATTAAAAAAAGAAAAAAGAAAGAAAGAAATTATCAGAAAAATCAAAGACTAATTATTTTTGAAAGCTTCAGATATCAAGTCAATCCTTAATCACATTTTGGTTATTATTTCTGACATTTTTAATATACTGAAGATGATTTAGTTCTTCATTTAAAATTCAATTATATAAAACTATGCCCCCTCATTCCTAATATCCTGAGACGTCTCACTCCTTTTCCCACTCTTACCAGCACGCACATCCTGACAACCTTCCAACTCTCTCTAATTCGAGAGTCAGTTTAAAGCATCATCACCTCCATGGAGAAGTACTTCCTAGTCCCTCAGGCAAAATGAGACATTCTAACTTTTGTAGTCACCT
>VMDR010031281.1:0-12090 GCA_007922815.1 Macrotus californicus | reverse complement strand
AAGTAAATATAAGCAAATATATTTTACATACTTTTGCACATATAAGTAGTAGTAAACATCTTATGTAATGCATAAATACAACGAAACAATGAGACATTAATATACACTGAACATTTAACTACTCGCAAAGTACTATTCTACCATGGCATTCCTCCTCCTAACATTCTTGAAACCTGATATCGTCCTTAAAGGTAATAAACACAAAACTTAGAAAAACTAAGAAATTTACTCAAAGTCACACACCTGTAGGTGGCAAAGCTGGAATTCAGTCACTGGCGGGTTGGAACCACAGTATAAACTCTCTCCATCCCAAATATCACAGCCATACAGTTCATAACCATAAACATGAGCAAAAATTTATGATAATTAGAATGCAGTAATTTCAAGAATTTTAAGAATATAACAGTAGCACAGGCACTCTTTAAAGTGTATGTTTTCATTTCAACCAGCAAAGGAACCTCTATGACACCTTCAGGGAGTTTAGAGGAAAAATGATCTCAGGTTTTCATCAGAGAGAACCCTTGAGGGGCAAGTCACTGCAGAGTTTGAGGTCAATAAGGGGATTTGGTCTACAGTTGTACTTCATGTGTACATTTCCCTATTGGCCAAGAGCCCTCAAAGGGTTCTCCTCTTCCCTCCTGTCCCCAAAGTCTGTGCAGAGCCACCTACCCTGTTATTTAATCTGGACAGTCCAGGGGAAGGAACTGCATACCTGAGGCTTATCCCCCTCCAGAGACTGTGGATGGTGCACAGGACACGGGGAAGCAGGTTCAGTCTGAAGCGCCAATCAGGGCTGAGTGCCTGGCCAAAATGAACTAAGCAAGGGTGCCATATTTCGTGGGTGCTATTATTTAATATGCACTTTTAAATTAATTTTACTGGTTTTAGTTGAGCAGCTCTGTACTGATGAGCTACAAATTAGATCATCTCTTTGGATAGCATTCTCAAATTGCTTAACTCTGCTAATTAAATCTAGAGGTTTTAGCACACTGGTAATGTTAAAAACTACCGAAATTAAAGTGGAAACAAAGAACTACAATAATCTTTGCTAGGCTCAAGTTTCTGCTCTTAATAAAGAAGGTTGCCACTCGAGACGTAAATGAAGCAGGAGACTTAACAGCATCTTTTCAGCCTGATTGTAACCCTTGGGTAGTTATTGTTAAGCGTTATTTCTATAAATATTTGTTACCATATAAAAGGATAAGGCATTAGATTTTCTCTGGATACTTTGCATATATGTCAATTTGTATGACAAGTGGTGTCATGTGTTAGAGGCTTTACACAATAGTTGACACATAAACAGGCTACATGCAAACGAGCTAATAGATAATGTGTTTAGGGTTTTCCACCTGTGATAGTTCTGTAACTGAGGGTCTGAACTTATTAATAGTGTGTGTGTGCTTTAATTTAACAAAACATGTTTATAACACATTCTGCTGCCTAGTACAAGTCCAACCTCTACAAATATATACATTATAAAAAATTTTATTAAAACCCAATGTCCAGAGTTAGGCATAACTAAAATACAGAAAAAAATTAAACAGAGAAAAGAAAGTATAAGCTGACAAAAAACTTACTTAGTATTTCATTATTTATATTGACATTAAAAAGGAAACCATTATCCAAAAAGGGAAGCTCTCGCCTGTTACAGACTCTGAAATCCCACATTTTAATGGTAGAATTTAGCATTAATATTTAACATATTTGATGGTATGATAAACAAACCTCTCTTTTTCTTTTCTCTTTGGATTTGCCACTGTGTCTGGGTTTCCACTACCAGAGGAAAGAAGAGGTGGTGAAATGAGGTAAAAGAGTTGACCCACTGAACTTTTGTTTTCCTATGGCAGATTGACTTATATTCATATATTCATGGGAACTGTATGAGACCGTAGCAAAAATTTATGTTATCCTTTTTTATGAGCAAGCTGAGTTTCGGAATTTCCATGATCATAAGATGAAAATAAAAATGTAAGTAACTAAATACATTCACACAAAAATATATTCTGAGTACCCAACTATTTTTTTATCTCATAAGGAAGGAACAATTTACCTAAGGTCTCGTCTGGTCTAAGAATTGGAAAACAAAAAGAAACCCTCGTTCCCCTAAATGCCTGAAAGTATGACTCTCACTGAGTTTGCATAACCACAGCAATAACCATAACCTCACCACCAAGAAGAGCGCTGAGTTCAGTTTATATAGATCTCTTACAATAAGAATCTTATTTGACTTGGTGACAATCACAACAACCTACGGTGGCTAGAACAGCCTTCATTATGTTCATTTCACTGATAATGATGAAGTTCAAAGTCTCTTAACTTGCCCATGGCCTCATGCTAAGAAGCACTATCTCTCCATTGCAAATACAGTGTATTTTAAGCTGTACCTCCAGCCCTGGCTGGTGTGGCTCAGTGGATTGAGTGCCGGCCTGCAAACCACAGGGTTGCCAGTTCAATTCCCAGTCAGGGCACGTGCCTGGGTTGCAGGCCATGTCCCTATTAGGGGGCATGTGAGAGGCAACCACACATTGATGTTTCTCTCTCTCTCTTTCTCCCTACTTTCCACTCTATAAAAAAATGAATCTTTAAAAAAATTAATAAACTGTATCTTCATATGGCTATCCTATACTGTGCACACATAGGGGTATTTAAGAGGAAAAACCAACCATGGTCTGATGAAACCATCTCCATTCTCAAAGAGAGAGCACACGTCAAATAATTATAATATATCTGGGTAAAATGACATGGATGTCCACTGTGGTCTCTGTATTACTCAACATTGTCACAGAATTATCTATTTCAGGCAGATATACTCTTGTGAGATCAGTGGCTAATGGAACATATAAAAAACATGCCCCTAGGGTAAAGTTATTTCAATCATTAGTTTGAAAGATAAATGGCACCGGTAAAAATAATTGTGTTACACTAGAAAATACTTTTAAAATTCATCTTTTTTAAATTTAGAGTAAAGTAATAAGTATGCAAATCAGCCACAGTACATGTTACTTAATTCTAAAGGCATGACCTTACATTGCAGACAAAAAAAAAAAGCCTTCAATTACACGCTGGGACTTGGTGTATTGATTATGCAATCTAACAAGATAAGCCTAGGAAATCCTCTGCTGTGTACGGCGGTGTAAGAAGCATAAAGTATTGAGCACGGACAGCTATTTTTAGAAGCCTATCCCCCAACTTTAAGCTCTTACCCTATGATGTGTACTCTGTGTCTTAGTGTATAAGGCTTCTGTGTCCGAGTAACGGCACTGTGAGAATATTTTGCTTCGACTTCTAAATCCACATAAGCTCTGTACAACCGTAAGTTTTACAATGTGTGGACTCCCTGATCTCAGGTGCAACTTCAAAGAAAATCCAAATACCAAACAGCAGTACTTAAGAGAGGCAAAATACAACATCTTGATCAGTTGAATCAACCCAAATACCCTCTTTACTATTGCTTAGAAAGGTTAAATCCCTAGATAAATCAATTCTGCACTCAACGTTACAGTTGAGAAAAAGAGACAGAGACAGAGACATAGAGAGAGATTTCTTTTACTTTTTTTAAAAGATTTTATTTTTAGACAGAGGGGAAGGGAGGGAGAAAGAGAGGGAGAAAGATTTATGTGTGGTTGCCTCTTGTGTGCCCCCTACTGGTGACCTGACCCACAACCCAGGCACGTGCCCTGACTGGGACAGGAACCAGCAACCCTTTGGTTCACAGGCTGGCACTCAATCCATTGAGCCACACCAGCCAGGGCGAGAGAGATTTCTTTTTAAGGCTCAGGCTATTTTCTTTCAGCCATGTTCTTGAATTCAAATATAGACTGATTTGGAGATTCATAGACAAACAAACTATAACACACACAAAAAAAGGATTCAAAATAACCTGTTATATTTTCTCTTTTTTTTCTTTTCTTCTAAATTCTGATTCTACCAGCTCAGAAGACTGGGAAAATGGTAATTATGGCATCATTTCCACTTCTATTTTCAAATGTTTATTGTATTAAAATACACATCATTTCAATTTCTGATAAAATATCAATTTTTAAAAATTAAAACAAAAATACATGGACACTTGTCCCATAGTCAACTGTGACATTACCATCCAAAGAAAAGATGAATGTGAAGCTGGTTCCCTTTGATTTCAGTGGATTCCATTTGAAATCATGCTAGTGAGGGTATTCTAGCTATTTTCTTACAGCATACAGAAGAAAACTAAGGTTATTTTACCTTTAGGAAAGAGTAGTTTTTACTGTATTTCTGCATGATAAAAAAAAATCACAATAAAAAGGCAAATGCTACCAGAAACAGAGCAGCTGACCACCTGGGTGTGGGGCTTCATGACTGGTGCCTTCCAAGGGGAGCATACTCCTTAGTGCAATGCCTGTAAAAGTCTGATCTACGGTGTCTCAGGCAGAATGCCAAGTTTGCCCAGTCAGGCAGGCCAACCTTAAGGAACACATCCAGACAGATCACAGACACGTGTCTTCCTTACCTCCTGAGACATGGACGGAAACACCTCTAAGGCACCCTGGCAAAGCTAGAGAAAGCCTTAACAAGGAACAGCATGCATTTCTCTGTCCATAAAGACTCTTCAGAAGTAAGAAGTAACCCTTCAAAGCTTAATGACTTCTCCTGCGCATCACTTCCATGCTCATGCCAGATTTTCCCAAGCTTGTTCTGAAATGACTGATCTGCTCCAACGAGTCAGGCGTCTTTCACCTTCACATTTTTCTAAAGACTTTATTTATTTATTTTTAGAGAGAGGGGAAGGTAGGGAGAAAGAGAGGGAGAAACATTGTCCCACAACCTAGGCATGTGGCCTTAAGTGGGAATTGAACCTGTGACCTTTTGGTTCACAGGCCAGAGCTCAATCCCCTGAACCCTGCCAGCCAGGGCACACCTTCACATTTGTTTAGGCACCAGTGACACAGGTTAACAAATCATCTGTGTGTGCCCGGATGTGGGTATATGTATATGTATATGTATATGTATATGTATATGTATATGTGGGCTTGCCTAGAAGAAATGAAGCATAGTGGTCTCCCCATGGACCACCAGTGTACTGTCCATGGTGGTGGTGTGACACCGATAGCAGAGACCAAAGCAGGAGTCAACCTCAGTGAGATGACTTCAGTCACCCTGCCAATGAAAACTGGGGAGAGAGGACCCTACTCAAAAGTCTCTCCCATATCTTCTTCTAAGTGGCTTGAAATTCCCATGAATCTCTCTGTTTTATGTAAGAAAGTAATGTCAATGGCATTGCTCTGGAATGTCATGATTTAAAAGCCTGCACATTACCTATAAGTCAGTATCCAAATAGCCTTCTGCCACGGACTGCAGGATCCCCAGCTGCTCCCAACAGGGTTCAGGGTTAACTCCCAAGACCCTGGCCTTGATGAGAAGCCACCTCGAAGTGTAGAGAGCATGAGGAGTGTCCCCTAAACAAATTCTTTAAGGAAAGACCAGGCTTGAATGCCATACATTTGAAAGCAAATATGAGAGGCAGGATCTTTCCGCTGAGAGGAGACAAGATCGCAGTCAGTGTGTATCAGTCTCTAAGAAGGCTGCAGGTGGATTGTTGTGGTTTTGGTATGTCCCTGGCTTGCCTTTCGCTTCATGGAAAATGTAGTATGTGGTGAAAATGGAATGGTCCAAAGGATTCTTTTTCATCCTATATTCTATTGCCGTGAAGGGGCATGCTGGGTTACTGTGACATTTCCCTAGCACATTGACAAAGGATGGAAAACATGAGGAAGAGAAGGGCTTACAGAAACGTAGAGTAGAAAATGGAAAACACACGAGAGTAAATCCCGGAGCATGGATTTCATGATGAAGGTGGAATACGAGGGAGGAGGTAGGGAGAAGTATCAGAAGAGATCAGGAAAAAAAAATTAAAACCTTTCCATCCAGCTATTTCTATAGATTGCCCTGACGTGGATACTGGCGAAGCACGGGGCAGCTTTACCTGAGGAGTGAAAGGTGCTGACACTCTTTACAAAGCAGTGGGTGCTGAGAGAGCATCAGCGACACGGTGACTGTTATGATGATGAATACTCAGCAGCACACATTAACAAGGACATGCTTGCCTAAGGGTCCCAGATACGGTGCCAATTTGAAGATATTTGAAGATATTTAGTTATTTATTCATCTTGTCTCCTTCTACGCTGCCCCTTCCCATAAAACAAGCAACAAACCCTAGACAAACCTGGTTTACTGCCAATGACTTTGCTCCACATGGTAGAGACGCAGAGGGCGGCCCACCGAGCACTATCTGCCTCCCCTTTCTCACCTGAGCAGCTGCCGACCCCCAGGAATCAGAAAGCTGGTCACGATGCAGCCCTGCCTGTCTCCTCAGCCACACTCTGCAGCTTTCCTAACCCAGCACCAGAGCCCAGACTGTGCTCTTGCTACCCTGATCTACCTGCCGTTCCCCATGTAAGTGGGGGCCCTCTCCTCTGTGCCCTACAAAGGCATTTTTCTCTGACTCCATGCGAGTTCTGGATGCCCTCTTTGCTTGGCCACCTCTGCTGATCTTTCACGAGGCAGCCCATTCGGTAACATCATTCCTCCCAGATGTGTCTGTGGCCGCCCCACCTGCGCTTCCATTTGTCTTGTGATTGCATTGTACCGATTATTTGCTTGCCTTCACCAATATGATCAGAGCCCCTTGAGAGCAGGGACCCTCTCTAACCATCTTTGTATCGCACGCTTCCAGCAGTGACTGATAGAAATACAATCTTGGAAAAATATACGCAGGGTGGGGCTCAAATAGGTCTACAGTTGTGAGTATGTGAAACACAGAATTCATTCTTGTATTGTTATTAATTATTATATTATTTCCCATTGGAACAACTGTAAACCTACTTTTGCCCAGCCCTGTAAATGACTAAATGGCAGGATTCGAGTATTTTTCTGTTCCGTGATGTTACCATCAGTAGCTTGAATTGTGTTAGAGTTGAGAAGCCTCATTCCTTCATCTGAACCACAAAGGAGACCAGAATTTCTCATTAAGATTCAGGGTATTTCCATGGCGATTGAAATGTGAACTACAAATTAAATTAAATCAAACAGATGTCCTTAGCAGTCTGATCATCTCTTCTCCCAGGTGATATCTGGATAGCAGGTGGTACAAACAACACAGCATGTATTAAAATACTGATATTAAAGTGGAAATAACACAAAGCCCTTCAAACGTGTTGGGCATTCTTGCCTGCATCAGTGCCTGTTCTCAGGATTGGCATCCCTGCCTAATTTTCAGACACACTTTCATATATTTCTCTCCTGGAAAGTTTCCTCCCAGGAGGAAGGCGACGGCCCTTTCGCAATGATGTGTTTATCATTTTCTGGGCTCAAGTGTCACAAAGTAAATTTGAAACGCCACTCGAAGAGGGCCAATGTCCTCCTTCACAGGTGTTCTTCAGAAAACAAAGGCAGAGCACATTGTCAGTGTACGGAAACTGACAGACAACCTGACAGAAGTCGCTCTGGCTTCCCTTCCCAGGGAAGACAAACCTAACACTGACATGAAGGGAAGACACAGGGTCCACTACTCCCACGTGGAAGTGTGACTGGCCTTGTGAACTCCGTTCTCACAGCTCTCATGAGGCAAGCGTGGGACACATGTATTGAAACACGCAGCATTGTTTCTATGGTGTTGTTTAGTTCTGAGTCTCGTGCATACCAAAAAGAAAACATAAAAAACATATGTCTGCTTTCTCAAACATGATAAATCAGATATGACTATTCTCAGTGTGCTCCAATGTTCTCTTTAGGGTGGATAATAAAAGTGGCAGACATTTCTCCATATAAAAATAAGCCATGAATCTTTGGTGAATAGGGGTCACTGAATTGTATACTATTCCTCACTACGCCCAAAATTTTTTTAAAAATAAAGGCAATGTCAATACTGTGTTGCCTAATCATAGAATATCCTAGGCTTCCAAGAATCACTCCCCATGTATGGACCAAATAAGAGAGAACACATTTAAATATCCTAAAGTTTGGATGCATTTTGCCAACAACCCTGAACTAGTTTGACCTTGGGTAAAACTCAAAACTCAGAAGGAAACGAGAACATTCAGGTGGGTTGTCCCTTAGCATGGTGGCAAGACCACAGTGTGTGGCCTTTAAAGACAAGTGCATTGACTCTGTGGTGGATGGCCGAGGTGTGAAGGGACCACTAATGATTTAGTATTAGATACATTGCCACTAATAGTTTACTTTTCTGACTATCACGTTAATGTAATGTTTCTGTAATGTAGTCTGGAAAAACCCCAGCGATTATCAGAGAAGCATTTGAATCAGTATTTGGTACTAAGTTAGGTCAAGGTCCGGGGGGTGAAGGGGTCTCTATAGTGTGGGCTTACAAGGCTCTGTCGTATTTGACTCTTAAACTGCTGTTGGTAAAGCCACACTTATTGCAGAGCAAGTGATGGTGTCACATCCAGTTCCATGGCTGAAACAAATACAAGGTCATTGCTTCCAGCAGGTGACTGGATAGAACACAGCGTAATCTTAATCGTAATACCCAATATAAAACCAAGAATTTTCTCAAGGCCTTTTCAATGTGCTCAAAAATATAAATACATACAACAATAGGTTACTCACTGTCGGCTGTGACCGATTTAATTTGGCCGAGAAGACAAAAGCGGCTTCCTTAAATAAGAGCTACCCAGGGTCTCATTAGAGCAGAGGAAGAAAAAATCAAGGTCACGCTAAGGTGTACGACTTCGCGGTGGAAAATTTTAATCCTCCAAACACATCCAGGAAAAGTAACCAAAAGCAAGAGGAACAACAGCTGTCAGACAGACTTCAAAATCTCATTTAGACCACTGGAAAAATGCTAAGATAGAAAAGAGTAGAAATTCTAAATATAATGAGGTGTATATTTTTACCAAGTGAGGTGGATAAGGTTGGAGGCGGGCATGGATGTCTCTTACCTGAACGACACACAGAATTATCACCACACAGATTTGAATATGGAAGAATGAGCACCCCAGTTCTAAAGTGGCAGCTCCGTGTGAATGACATCTTACAAGAAAAGCCCATTAAGGTCTGTGAATTGATTTTATAAGTCGATATTCATTTTCTATTCATTCTTTAATCCCGATTTTTTCACACTTAGAATGATAGAATAAAAGTGATTACAATGTACTCTGTTAAAATGCAAGCAAAGAAAAAGAGAAGACATATCCATTAAACTATAGTTATTGAATAATATATACAAACATTAAATATGTTTTCTTCATCATACATGTTTTTATTTATTTTAATATATAATTAAGCACATATTATATATGCATATATAAATGACAGCGATAACCTACCCCAGAGCTCAACTAAGCTAAAACATAATGCCGATAGCATGAATGCACTCTAATTTATTTAACATTTTTTGCATGCAGCTTTTAAAACCAAGCAATCTGATCTTTTTGAAATGAAGTTATGGTAGGAAAATGGTCAAGTGTTTAGCCTGCCATGTCCATGAGGAAAATAATAGTAAGATTCCAGTTAGACTCTGATGCTGAGAAATTCAGATAACTGTCAACAGCTGGGGCCCAACATTCACACAGATGTGGGGAGAGAAACGTAACTGTGGAAATGGAAGAAAACTCTGGGCTGAAGGCCATCAGACAGCTGGGAATCACTTCTTTGAGCAGAAGGTATAAATCAAACCAGTTTGCCAATAGAGAGTTCTAAGACCTCTCTGGAAAAGTACTTTATTTTAATTTGGAGATTGATATCTGATTCTATATGCTGCTGGCATAACCTGACCCAGAAATAATACCAGAGCCTAAATCACACATTTACATGGGAGTGATTTCTCTTCATCACAGACTATAGGAGGAAAATAGTGCTGTCTTTGGGCTTCTTGTGCACACATGTCCCGTGTCTTTTTATGTCAGGGGACACACGATGACCTTTGGTTTTGGCCGTATACCTTAGACATTTTAAGGAATTTAGGATGAACATCCTATTTGGCAGTTTAGGCTTGCTTAAAAGTATGGAATATCTTGTGCCTGGGGGAGCTCAGAGTGTGGTGTTCTAGGATACTCTACATCTTCCTGTGTTGAACAAACCTAAAAAACTAGGGGTTATTATTTCACGTCCTGAAAGAACCATGGCGTAGTCACGAGGAGGGATGAGTCTCATCGAATCCCAGGGACAGCTTACTAAGTGGCTGTTTACCTAGAACTTGCCAGCAGTTCCTGGGAGGTCCCTTCAGACTCGAGGACTCAGTATTCTGTGGGAGTGGGTAATACCCTAAAACCATGACTCGAGGACTCAGTATTCTGTGGGAGTGGGTAATACCCTAAAACCATGAGAAATGAGAGATGAACAAGCTAACTAACAGGAGGATGCTCGCCAGAAGCCCTGAGCAGTTCTGGGAACTAGGATGCTGGAGCAACCAAGAGCCAGAAGTCTCCTTAAGACAGACCTCAGAATTTCCCACCGAGCTGGAAAAGTATTCTTCCCTCCATGTCTGCCCTTCCCCATCTGTTCTTTGCTCAGGAAACTGCCCAGAATGGGTTGCAGCAACAGGTCCCCTTACCTCTGATTCAGCTGGTTTCAGTCACTGGGGGCCCCTGGTGGGTGATCAGAGGGCAGAGGGAGAATGAGGTCAGTACTCTGGGCTCTGCTTTGAAGAGAGGGAGCTGGCTGGGTTTTCTATTCTCTTGTCGATGCAGCCCCATCTGCAAGATTCCCTCTCCTGGGTTTCAGAGTCGGTAATAGTTCTGTTACGACTCTCCCTGGGTGTGCCGCTCTCCCGTGTGTCCCCAACATCCCACTCACCACTTGGTAAACAGTCTCTTTTTAAACCTTTCCTCAACTTTGTAACTGGAGAACGCCATCTGTTCTCTGCAGGGTCCCTGCCTGTGTAGGGCTCCTCAGTGCTTGGGCAGAAAGGGGACAATCCATGTGGGGAAACAAAAATAAGCTTAGCCAAGAGTCGAGAAATGTTAGCCAAAGAGATCTGCCACTAACAATTCCACGAACTTAGTCCTTTACCTTCAGTAAGCATCTGTTCATTTGTAACAAGTAAATACAGACTTCTGGAATCTAAGGTTTAGTTTTGTCTCCACAATTTTATATTTCTATTATTCTAAACATCAAAACGATTTGATTGACAACTCTTGCTGCTCACAATTTCCTTCAGGTACCTGCCAGCCTCTTATGTTGCTGAGATGTTAATGAAAGAAACATTAAGATCAAAGAGGGATGCAGGCATGATTACTGCACATGGTTCAAGGGTCAGAGACACAAAATCCTGAGTTACATTCTCTGTCTCCTAACCCAACTTCTTTCGCCCAGCATTCACCGCCCCACAACGGGGCTGCAGCCTGCTTTTCCGCTTTCTCACTCTGGTGCCTCCCCCAAAAACTCCCCCTGTAGCCCAACTGCTCTTGCTCCCTGACCCCCTGGACTGCAGCTCCTCCCTAGGAATGGTTCTGTTCACTACATTCTACATGTCTGGAAGGTTCTCCCTGCTTTCTGCCAATTTTAGTTCTATCCATCTTTCAAAATTCAGCTTCATTTTTACCTCTTCCTTGACACTATTTCCTTGGAACTGCTACAACAATTTTCATTTGTAAAGCAATTCACTTGCTGCCATGCCCACACCTGTCTTCCGCTCCAGGCTTACTTGCTCACCACCACCCGCCAGCCCTTACCCGAGGGGTCAGCACATGACCGGGGCTCGGGAAAGACTCTCTGCTACTCGAACTCCAAAATAGCCACAACAATCTCCTGGGATTTTCTTTAAATTGCATATTTCTATTTTCCTCTTGTCTTCCCAGCTCAGGTTCTTTAAGAGGAAGAACTATGTCTATCTATCACACACTTGCTTTCCCTGACCTTGCCAAGTTCATCACTTACAAAAAGTACTTTAAAATGACAAAAAACATTAAAATTGTTATTAAGAATTAACTCTATGTATTAATTGCTTCATTTTTAAAAATACACCAAGAAACCAAGTGTTAATAGCTTTTGTAAAAAGTAGAAAGT
This sequence comes from Macrotus californicus, assembly GCA_007922815.1. Lineage (NCBI taxonomy): Eukaryota > Metazoa > Chordata > Mammalia > Chiroptera > Phyllostomidae > Macrotus > Macrotus californicus. The sequence goes on along the minus strand of VMDR010031281.1, from coordinate 87 downwards.
TGATATTTATCTTCTGAGTAAGGTCACCTAAAAGAAGAAAAAAAACCTTTTTATAAACAAATTTGCCAAAATGTTCCAAAAATTTTG
>VMDR010031280.1:0-12093 GCA_007922815.1 Macrotus californicus | reverse complement strand
ACAGAAATGGAGATCACATGGAGGGTTATCAGCAGGGGAGTGGGTAGGGGGAGAGGGGGAAAAGGTACAGGGAATAAGAAGCATAAATGGTAGGAAGAAGATAGACAGGGGGAGGTTAAGAGTAGTATAGGCAATGTAGAAGCCAGAGAACTCATATATATGACCCATGGACATGAACTAAAGAGGGGTTGTGTGGGGGGGAAGTGGTGTGTAGGGCGGAGGGGGGTGGGGAGTAGACTGTGATAACATAATCAATAAAATATATTAAAAAAGAATAAATTAGTTAAGTATTTTCTAATTCAAAAAATAAAAAGTCTATAGGTGAAGTTGGGTCTAGTCTAACATTTGGCAATGTCTGGAGACATTTGTCACAATTTTGGGGGTGGGGCTACTGGCATCTAGTAAGTAGAGGACAGAGATGCCGCTAAATATCCTACAGGGCACAGGAGAGTCCCATAACAAAGAACTGTCTATTTAATTGTCAATAGTGCTGAAGTTGAGGAACCCTGTGTCTCCTAACTAGCTTTAGAATCTCTGCTTTCCCTAGTCACTTTCCCTAGTGATGCTGATGGTGGTGATAACTGTTCACATTCCTTCAGCGCTCCTACTAAGCACTCTCCTACAGGCTCTTTGTGGATTATTCTGGCATTACCTTGCCAACAGTCTTAGAACGTGGCTTCTGTTACCACCCACACTTTGTTGGTCAGGAAATAGGCCCACAAGGATTAAGTAAGCACTTTGCCCCAAATCCAATGGTGGTATGACTTTAGTTTGAAGTCATGTCATTTCACTCTTCTGCCTCACTGTGAACTTCCTCAAGTATCCAAATGTTTATAGAGACATATTATGATCTACTGATAGGGATTCCATCTCACATGCCAGCTCCCCTGGCATAATAACAGAAGTCTGGCATACCATGTTGAGAAAGATGGTATGGCCATGGGCAGCTCAATGGAAGGAGAACCATGATCTATTATTGATATCTACTGTGGGCATGGAAGGGAAGAGTAGTAGTATTCATGCCACATGTTTGATATCTTTGGACTAGAATCATGGGTGTCCAACCCGTGGCCCATGGGCCACATGTGGCCCAGGATGGCTATGAATGCAGCCCAACACAAAATCATAAATTTACTTAAAACCATTTTTGTGCTCATCAGTTTTTGTTAGTGTTTATTTAATATGTGACCCAAGAAAACTCTTCTTCTTCTTCCAGTGTGGCCCAGAGATGCCAAAAGTTTGGACACACCTGGACTAGATGCTATTATTTAAGGTCTTTTCAAGAGCCAACCACCTATGTTCCTATGTTTTCTTTTTCCCACCATGAACAGCACAAGAACACTTGGCCAAGAGTCATTTACAGAGTTGTGCACATCAAGGATAATCAGGTACTGGTCAGTCAATTGTAAGGACTTTTATTCAATACAGTTTTCCCTGGTTGCAGGGGAAGTGCTGAAAACTGTCAGGTCCTACCCTACACAAGACAGAAAACATTAAAGTTCATGAAAATCACAGCACACCTCCACTCAGAATCAAAGTCAAGAACAAGCAACTTTAAGGGTTGAACTAATTTCATAAAAGAATCTGAGTGACTAAAGTAAAAATCAGTAATGACCACAAAGTTTAGGGAGGCCAAATAATAATCTACATTTAAAAAAATTTGTGCAATGTTTAGCAGACAGATCACTGGGGAGGGGGAAGGAAGCAAGAAAAGGAGTCACATAAACTTTAATAAACAAAGTCACATTCCAACAAACATTTAAGCCACTGTGTAACCAAGATGAGGAACTGAAGCTCATTTTTAGTTACAAAGATCTGAGGGATGGAGTATGAAACAAACAAAAATCCAAGGGGAAAATCATTAATAAGATATGCTGAACTATTTTCCCACAAGTATTTTCTTAAAAAAAAAAAAAGAGAGGGGAAATAAAAGCTAATACATTGTGTCTAAAAAAAATCAATGTCCAGCATTCACATCCAAATAAAACCTCTCTGCAAGCAGTCAACCAATAACTGAAGTTCCATTGTCATCACATTATGTCTGTGGGGTACCACTTCAGAACATCTTCCAAAATTAATATAAAACTCTGAAGTGAAGGGGAAAAGAAAATGAAAGGAAACCCGCCCAGAAACAAATGACAAGAACACCTGGATTTATATCCTTGAAGTGTGTCATTGTAAGGGCTTCCTGTTTACTAATAAGAACAACAACAACACACATCCACCCCCACATCTAGTTTTCCAAGAAATTAGCTGTTTAAACTAAACAACACTGGGGCTTCTCTCGTAAAAGCAGGGCCCTTTCTTCCTAAGCCACCTTCTCAGGGAGGGAGGAGCTGCCACTTTCGCTGCAGGAGTGGGTCACTGATTCTAAGGGATCACATTTCTATCTGCCCGAAAGATTCCAAGACATTTGAGATAAAATAATTTTTAATACATCATTATAAGACTTTTTAATCAAACTGTTTTACAAGCAAAATAATCTATCTCTATGATACAAAAGCAAGTAAATATTGAAAACTTAAGATGAATTTTGCTAATGTTGAGCTTAAGTCAATTTACCAAGAAATAACAACACAGGACAAAATTATTTGCATCCGTCACATCTTCGCTGTGTCTCCATGGGACCACAATATTGTGATGATAAGAAAAAGTCAGTAATTGCTCAGATGTTGTCTAGTCCCCAGCAGCTGGCATTCCCATGGTATGGATCTTCTCCCTCTTAGCCTTTTGAGCAGTTCACTCAGAGGGCTTTTCCCTCTGTGTCTTTCTGTCAGCTCACAACCCTCTGACTGCCCAAGCTCCTCCTTGCACTGCGCGGAGGTCGCCACTCAGCCACGTTTGGTACCTTACTTCCATTGGGCTGTTCTACCACCACATGGTGACAGCTGATGGTGAACTTGGATAAAACCAAATTCTTGTCCTTGAGAATTTTCTTAATGAAACACTTTGTCTATCAGGTCAAGGACTTTGACTCTGTCGTAATAATTCCTCCAAATGCTCCTCCCACCACAACTTAGAGAAATGGTTTCTCTGGTAAGCAAAGGCTGCTCCTCTCTCAAGTCCCACATTTTTAACAGCCAGCAGGCAGAGTGAGAGTTCTCCAAACTCCCTTCCTTCTCTTCTGAAGCCTTTCTCCCTTCAATAGTTCATCCTTACTTGAAGTCTACCCACACTGAAGCCACCATCTCCCCATCCTCTATGGCTCAGCGAGTGGCAGAAAACATAGTTACGACAAACTATATGTATTGTCACACCAGCCTGGGATCTAATACTGGCTTTAGCCAATCATGACTTGTGACCCTCTCTAAACTTCAGTTTCTGCATCTGTATAACAGGTACAACAGCAGCATATTTGTAGGTTCAGGCCACAGCAATAAAACACCACACTCGGGCAGGCTTAAACAAAAAACATTTATTTTCTCGCAGTTTTGAAGGCCAGAAGTCCTCAGATAGGGACCAGAAGGGTTGGTTTCTGGTGAGAACCCTTCCTGAGTTGCAGATGCCACCTTCTGGCTGTATCCTCACAGGCCTTTCCTGTGCGCATTCAGTGCAAGGGGAATTCCTGGTGTCTCTTCCTCTTATAAGGGCACAAGTCCTATCAGGGGAGGGCCCCACCCTTATGACATCATTTAACCTGAGTTACCTCCCAATAGGCCATATCTCCAAATATAGTCACATTGAAGGTTAGGACTTTGACATATGAATCTCAGAGAGACACAGTTCTGTCCAGAACAAATAGTATTTCTGCCCCCTTGAATGATTTGAGGAATGTGCTAGTTCAGGACCTCTGAGAAGCAGACAACAAAACATTACACATGCAAGAGACTTTCTGGGGAAAATACCTGTGAGGAAAATTGGGGAGCAGAAGGAGGCTAAAAGAGCTGTTGGACCAAAAAGCAGGTCTGACTGATGCTGCATGGGTGAAAGGAAAAAGCCTTAGATTAGGCCGAGGTCTAAGGAAGATTCAACAAGGGCAATAAAGAGTCCAGGGGCCTGCACTCCGTTCCTGCTCACCCAGTCACTCGCTGGGAAGAGGCAATGTGAAAAATGAACACAAGGGTGCATCAGAAGACAGCAGTGGGACCACCAGGCAATTATGCTTCCCTCTGTTAGAGGGCTGAGAAGAGCTCCTCCAGGGCCACCACCAAGATTAAATTTACAATGCACATGAAGCTCCTATCCCCATCTCAGAGTAAAAGCTCTATAAAATAGTAGTGGTAAAGAAGATGATGATGACATCACTCTTCACATTTTGCTGAGGATCTTGGAATCTGACTCACAGTTGTTCCCAGTCCTGTGCTGCCATCATGCTCTGAGAACCACAAAATCCTTACTGGTAAGCTAACCTGGTTTAACCTTTTTCTCCTGTACTCAACTGACTTTCCTCTCCAAACACTTTCTGAAACACCTACTGGGCAATAACATATTTTATCACCCAAAGAATCCAGTCCTTATATAACCACCTCCACTTACTGTCTGTCTACTGATGGAGCAAGGGGGGAACTGAGCAGAGCCTGGCAGACTCCCTAAATTGAGGGTACAGAGGAGGAAGATCAAAGGCAAAGGTGGCTAAAGTTCACATTGAAGAGAACCTGAGGGGAGAGCTACATGGAGAGGGTACTCCTGAGATCTTGCAGTCCCCTTGATTAGTAAGCTAAGAAATGATCTTACATGCATGTAAGGAAATGACCCAAAAACTGAAAAAAAAATTAGGATTAAAAGGAACAATCCCTAGAGTTCACATGCTACCAGAAATATATGATCCCAATAGCCAGAGTGGAAAACCTCCTAATTCACAGGTATCAGGTGAAGGACTCAGAAGGGTCTTTCCACAAGTACAGGAAACAATTAACCCTCACTAAATGATGAGCTGGTCCCAGCCAACAAAGCTGAAAAGCAAGACCTGCAAAGAACAAAGTGTTTCCAAGTAACTTAACCTTGTCCCAGAACAAAGTGTAACAATGTTTATACAAAAATATCTAGCACTCAACAAGGTGAAATTCAAAATGCCTGGCATCCTATTACAAATTAGGCATGTAAAGAAATATGAAAACAGGAACCATAATGAGGAGAAAAAGCAAGCAAAACCAACCCCCACTGACACTAACTTTAGTATTATCAAGCAAAGACATAAAAAGTTATTATAACTGCGTTCCAGGGGAAGTTAGAAAATATTTTGAATTGAATAAAATAAAGCAAAGCACATCAAAATGCAGGATGCAGCTAAAACAGTGCTTATGTGCACATTCATAGCACTAAATAATGGTTAGAAAGAAAGGTGTTCAATCAACAAATAAAGTCCCCAACTTAAGAAACAACCAAAATAAGAGCAAATAATCCTAGAGCAAGAAAAGGAAGACCTAATAAATGCAATAATTAATAAATTTAAATAAAAATAATAGAAAATAATCAATGAAATGAAATCTGGTTCTTTGAAAAGATCAATAAAATTGATAGGCTACTAGCCAGGCTGATAAAGAAAAACAGAGAGAAGACATTAAATAATAACATTAAAAATGGAAAAGGAGATATCACTATAAACTCCACAGACATTGAAATCATAATGAGAAATATTATGAACAATTCTATGCACATAAGTTCAAAAACTTAGAAATAATGAAGCAATTTCTCTATTTTTTTAGCATTTTTATATTGTTGTTCTATTACAGTTGCCCCAATTTTCCCCCATTGCTTTCCCTGCCTGTCTACTCCCTGCTCCCACAGTCAATCCCCACCCTGTTGTCCATGTCCATGGGTCATTTATACCTGTTCTTTAACTAGGCCCTTCCTTTTCTTTCCTCTTTTATCCCCTTCCCCCCACCCCTCTGGTCCCTGTCAGATTGTTCCTTGTTTCCATGCCTCTGGTTCTATTTTGCTCATTTGTTTGTTTTGTTCATTAGGGTCCACTCACAGGTAAGATCAGATGGCATTTATCTTTCGCTGCCTGTCTTATTTCACTTAGCATAATACTCTCCAGTTCCATCCATGCTGTTGCGAAAGGTAGGAGTTCCTTCTTTCTTTCTGCAGCATAGTATTCCATTGTGTAAGTGTACCATCGTTTTTTGATCCGCTCATTTACTGATGGGCACTTAGGCTGTTTCCAGCACTTGGCTATTGTAAATAATGCTGCTATGAACATAGAGGTGCCTAGGTTCTTTTGAATTGATGTTTCAAGATTCTTAGGGTATAATCCCAGCAGTGGAACTGCTGGATCGAAAGGCAGTTCCATTTTTAGTTTCTTGAGGAAATTCCATACTGTTCTCCCATGAATCAATTTCTTAAAAGAAAAAAACTATCAAAGTTCAATCAAGAAGAAATATATAACCTGAACAATCTTATATTTATTTCTAGAAATTGAATTCATAGTGAAAAATCAATTTCTAAAAATCCAATTAATAGTTAAAAAACAAACCAAAAATATCTTCAGGTCATATGACTTCACTGGCAAATTCTACCAAACATTTAAAGATGAGATGAAACTAATTCTAAACATTCTTCCAGAAAACAGAAGAGGAGAAAACACTTCTGAACTTATTCTTTGAGGCCAGAATTACCCTTGTGCCAAAACCAGAAAAAGACAGTACAAGAACACTACAGACCAATATTCTTCATGAGCATAACTGCAAAACTTCTTAACAAAATACTAGCAAATCAAATCCACAATGTATAAAAAGAAAATCATATCACAACTTAATGGGGTTTGTATCAGGGATGTAAGCCTATTAAAACTCAAAAATAATACATGTAGTCTATCACATCAAAGGACTAGAGAAGAAGAACCACATGATCACATACTTGATGCAAAAAAATTGATAAAATTCAATGATTATTCATGATTTAAAAAAACACTCAACAAACTAGAAATAGAAGAAAACGTCATCAACCTGATAAAGAGTATTATGCTTAATGATAAAAGACTGAATACGTACTCCTACGATTGGGAACAAGACAAGGATGTCTACTTTTTCACTTTTTTTTCCAGGGGAGAGCGCAAACACAGTTCCCCACTACCACAAATTATACAGTTGAGTTTCCCACATTTGGAGAAGTCACAGGGGTCAGCACACCCAGAGTGCAATGGATAAGCCTCACCCTGAGAAAACCACCTTCGTGATCATGGTATCTCCCCTGCCAGGTAAGTATACTTTTATCACTTCTTTTCAACATCATATTGAAAGTTCTAGATAGGGCAATAAAGCAAGAAGTGGAAATAAAAGATATTCAGCTCAGAAAAGAAGAAATAAAACTACTTATTCACAGCTGATATGATTGTCTATATAGAAAATCCCAATAAATCTATGAGAAAAAAAAAACCTTTTAGAATAAATGAGTTTAGTATGATCATAGATTAAAAGATCAACTTTGCAAAAAAATCCCAATCCAATTAAAAAGTGAGCAGAGAATCTAAATAGACATTTCTTTTTCCAAAGAAGACATAAAAATGGCCAACAGGTACATTAAAAGATGCTCAATATCATTCATCTCAGGATAAAATGTACAATGAGATATCACCTCACACCTATTAGAATGTTATTATCCAAAAAAGACAAGAAACAGCAAGTATTGCCATGTACGTGCACTGTGGGTGGGAATGTAAATCAGTGCAGCCACTATGGAAACAGTACAGAGGTTCTTCAAAACACTAAAAATCAAACTAGCATTTTTTTCTCACTGCTCTACTCCCTCCACATGGTCCCCTGGTACTTCTCTCATTCTTGTGGGGGAATATTCATCATGTTACAGGACTGTTATACTCCAACCCATTTCCCCACAAAAAGGTCAGCTGCTTGAGGACAAGGACTGGGTCTCATCTGCCTGGCGCTGAGGACGGAGCAGTGCTGTAATCACATTTGTGGGAATGCAGTTAGGATAACTGATGCCAACTTAAAGCATCAGTGTGACTTTCACTTTTCATTCTACGGTCATAGGGTGCTATAGAGACAGCGTCCATCATGGGTACATTTTTTTTAGCAGTTTGTTAAAGATTCTTACTAGGAGTTTGCCCTGTGAAAAGCACCAGAGGGGGTGGTTGTAGTAGAGTGTGGAGGGTGATGTGAGTTTACGAGAAGAGGACAGACATGCATGCATGAAAGAAGCTACTGATAGGCAAGATTAATGCTCCCGAGATCTTGACTCCTTTTAATATTTATTCTAATACCATTTTCCCTCTTTAATAGAATATGAGAGTCATTCAGATTTCAATAATTCAGAATACATTTCTGACTTGAATTATTGTAGTTCTCTAACCACATTTGCTGTCTCTCCAGAATAATTTCTTGCTTTCTGCGTCAAGCCTTCATTAGTTGTCTTTTTTCTTTTTAATCAGTTCTTCTCACCCACACAAACTGATTATTATATTTGCCTTTAAAAATATTTTTGGGTTTCAAGCATCTGAGGTACACTACTTAATCTGAAAAGACTTTGAAATGCTGTCACTCAAACTTTGAGAAAAACCATGAAAGAAAAGTGTCATCGCTCAAGACCTGAATGAAAGACTCAACCTGTGCAGATGTTTGGACAACACATTACTGCAGGGATGTGATGGCATTTCAAAAAGTATTTGGAGAGCCTGACTGGTGTGGCTCAGTGGGTTGGGCATCGTTCCATGGACCAAAAGGTCACCAGTCCAGTTCCTCGTGAGGGCACATGCCTAGGTTGTGGGCCAGGTCCCCAGTATGAGAGGATGTTTCTCTCCCTCTCTTTCTCTCTCCCTCCCCCTCTCTCTAAAAATAAATAAATAAAATCTATTTTTTTAAGAACTACAGATGTGTTATTTTTTTGTTATTTTTAAAATCTTTATTGTATTTTTTTCCATTACCATTTAGTCTCCTTACACCCCCTGACCCCCCACAATCACCATACTGTTGTCCATGCCCATTATAAATAAAATCTTTTTTTTTTAAAGTATTTGGAGATAAAAATTTCTTGAAAATTTTTAAGAGATGGAGTTTGTTATTTATTTTATTTTTGTATTTTCCTTTACTATAGAGAAGTCATGATTTTGCTATTGAGTGCCACACATTGTTCTTTGATTCATATTTCTCCCAAGCTAATCCAAGAGTATGAGGATGCCAACCTGGGCAATGCACAAAATACTCAATGGGCATCACAAATTTGTGTGTCATCCTTGTGCAGGGGCCATGCTAATGTTCTCTGTATCATTCCAACTTTAGTATATGTGCTGCCAAAGGCAGCACTGGAGCTTTTTATTTTTAAGGCCAGTCACAAACTACAGTTTTTAAGAAAAAGAATATGATCTAGAGCTTGATTTTGAAGAAATGTGTCATATTGCCCTGGCTGGTGTGGCTCAGTGGATTGAGTGCCGGCCTGTGAACCAAAGAAATGTGTCATATTGAAGTGTCCAAAATTTTTGTGATCATGTATATCCATCACTAAAATATTTTGAGCCTGCTTAAATTTATGTATATTTATTTATTTATAAATTATGTGTGTTTATAATTATATATGTAAAGTTTCTCTGGCATATTTCTGGTCACAGAAACATCTACAGATTTGTAAATAAAGACCCTAAATATTTCTAATATTCAACATTGAAATAAATGTGAGCTATACACACATTTAAGAAGGATGAATTAATCAAAATGATAATTATTTACCCACTCGCTTCTTCCATTTCAGAGCGATCTGTGGTGAAAGCCTGTCCCAGCAGCTCTGGGCACAAGGCAGAACCCACCCTGAACAGGACCCTCTAGCGCAGGGCCACTGACACTCACACTCACTCACTCACACGGGGATGATGGAGGCACACCTTCACCTCATGTGCACATCTTTGAGATGTGGGAGGAAGCTGGAGTCCCCAAGAAAACCCTCCCAGACACGGGGAAAACATGCAAACTCCACACAGACAGTGGCCTCGCCAAAGATCGACTTTTTTTTCTTTCTCATCAACGTTATAATGAATCATTATTGAAGGGAACATCGTTACTTGTGAATCTGCTGTATTGGCTGTGGTAGCCAGAGAAGGCCTCAATGAAGTCAAGGGAACACCCATAAAAATGGCTGGGGGAGAATGTTCTGGGCAGGGAGGACAGCAAGCACACACATCCTAGAGCAGCCTGCTGTGCTAGAGGAACAGAAACAAAAAAGGGTAGCGAGAGCTGAAAGGTGACAGAGCCAGATCAGGCAGTGCCTTGTGGGCCATGGAGGCGTTTGGATTTACTCTGAGGGAGACAGAAGCCTCTGCAGAGTTCAGAGCAACAAAGAGGCATGGTTTAACAAAGTTTGCAAATGTATTATATGAGAAGTCTGGACAGAGCTGGGAATGTCTATCTTAAAATGCGCTCAGGAGGACCCAGAAGGGCTGCAGTATCTGACAGGCCTGTTTAAATGTCTGGACAAGCAGCACTGACTTGGAGCCTACCAGCTATCACAGCTCAGCCCAGTGGTGTCTTCTCTGCCGCAGACTTCCCTGCCCCCACTCTTCACCCTGAAATCGATGGTGATAGCTCTCAAGCATCAAACCACCAGCACCAAAGGCTTTGCCTCTCTGGTGTCTCTTGAGGCAATTGCTGTCTACCCACCTCCAAAAAAAAAAAAAAAAAAAAAAATCACATTAGACTTAAAAAGAACCCAAATACAAACCAAATCTTTGGATTTGTTTCTGCCCAGTTTTCAAAATTGTTGGGTTGTGTTGTCAAAATGATCCCATCTTTAAAGTGCCTACACTGTGAGCATAACCCCATCCAAATGACACAACCACTTCATTCTGGCATGAGCCTGCCTGAGATCAGAGATACCCCTTCTGTGTTCAGGGAGAAGGATTTCTTACACTTCTCTAGTCTCCAAATGGGGCCCAGCGCCCACCAAATGTATTTTTTGGCTATTGGATATTCCACATGACCCACATACACTCTTTGCACTCATGGAACGTAAGAGCAGACCTTTATATTTACTCATGGGAAGGCAATACTGGCTTCACCACTACTGCCAACTCTCTTGGGTTGGTATTGAGTGCCTGGAAGTCTGTGATGAAAAGGTGGTGAGATTTTCAAGGAATACCTGGCAGATGAGCAAGTGATGGCACCAAGTAGTCCAAGTACCAACCCCTCCACTTTGCAGATCAGAAAACCACTGGTCAAGGGAAATCTTTCAAAAGACCCTAGTTCAGATGCATTGTAGTCAATCTACAATGGTCAACCATAGTTTCAGGTTTGGGCTAAAGCTACCCTTAGGGCCAACTTTAGGAATGAATGAATACCACTGATTTCATATAGTGGAAAGGTAGAATATTCCAAATTCTACAATTACACATCCAATAAACTTTAATTTCTCCTTTGAATTAAAATGTGAATATCCTTGGGTAAACATAACAGGAAATTATTTATGTCTTATCTCTTTATTATGAATAATATTATGAGATACCTTCCAATAAAATAATCTTTAATGTTATCATTTACATTTAGAGAAAGAGCACTAAAAACACCAGTCACACCCAAGGCGGGTGGAGGACTGAGCAGCACAGACACTGAGTTTTAAGACAGGAAGAAGGGCACGTGAGGAAAAGATTGGCTTGGAGGTGATGTAGAGCCACCGTGACACACTCTGCATTTTGGCCTAGAGCCAGTCTTGTTCACACAGCTTTCCAGGGTCAAATGGCTAAGCGGTTGCATTTCACAATGGAAGCTAGGCTGGATGAAAATTATCCTTCACTGTCTGATAATAGACCAGTCATAAAAACTAGAGTTTTATCAGAAAATGTTGGTTAAGAGAGCTCATGGAAAGCAATGCATTCATGAAGACCAGTGCTTCCTGAGATGGGTGTACTGGGCCCGTTGCTAATGGCTTGTCAGGGAGGAGAGCGGAAGAGTCTTGGGATGTTGGCTGTTTCAGGTAAATGAGTAAGTGAGAATCACCACTCATTCATCTAAAACAGTGGTTTTCAGAAATGGAGATCACACAGAGGGTTGTCATCAGGGGAGTGGGTGGGGAGAGAGGGGGAAAAGGTACAGGGAATAAGAAGCATAAATGGTAGGTAGAAGACAGACAGGGGGAGGTTAAGAATAGTATAGGAAATGTAGAAGCCAAAGAACTCATGTATATGACCCATGGACATGAACTAAGGAGGGGGAG
>VMDR010031279.1:0-12094 GCA_007922815.1 Macrotus californicus | reverse complement strand
AGAATCATAAAAAGTTACATGACCCTTAAGTAAAGGCAAGACTTTTGAACAAAGAATTCATTGGAAACATTCAAACAAAAGCAATGCCTCTGGGTACATTGATTTAAATTCATTTTTTTGGACCCTTAATGTGGAAGACACATACAATGATGTTAGCCTATGGTAACACACAACAGAAAATGTATTATTAAACTTGGAATACTTAAAAGCATCCTTAGACAAAAATGCTCAAAGTAGCTGCCTGAATTGAGACATCTGGAAAATGAAGGCATTATATGTTGACCTAGGATAATTTGCTATGATGCTGGTGATTTTCTATTCATTTTCTTCAGTACTTTTCAAAAGACTATTGTATTTAAAACCCGAATTGCTGGCACCATGCAATTTGAAAAAAAAATGCATCAAGTACACAAATTACTGGAGAAAAATACCGCCTGTAGTTTCCAACCAAGTTAGATCTGCAGAAAATGTCAAGTCAAAAATCCTGCAGGGTCATCCTTTCTACATTTGTGGATGAATTTATTACTTCATTACCCAGACCAGCTGGCATTATGGACCAAAAGCTGCCTGTGTAATGGAAGCTTATGCAAACATTGATTTCTTGTGGTTAACTTCCAAACGTCTTCAGATTATTTTTGTGCACTCTTGGAGCTTATCTCTTCACCCAGCAGCAGACAAGTGAGTTAATATACAGTGTGTGTATCCATTCCTATTGACACAATGCACAGACTATCAGTCGCTATTAATTCCAGGAGAGTGAGGGCAGGGCTGGGGGCAGGCAAAGCAGAATCCCTCATGGAAACAGTAAAACGAGTACGCACTGCCGGGTCTCTTTTTGTCCAGCAGTTCAGCTGGGAACCACTGATCTTTTAAAGTCTGTGTTTGCACTACCTTCAATTACTTGCTGAAAGCAGCACAGATTGGTTTGTACATATCATTGTTTGTATAGCACAGAAACATGAATTAAATCTGTCAGTCTTTTGATCTGCATGCCAAGTCAACAGTGTAGTCATTGTAAGTACTTATCAAAAAAAAAAAAAAAAAAAAAGGAAAAAAGGAAACCCTCTGTATTCTGTCACAAAGAAGAGAAGGAACAATTTTTGCCCTTTTGCCTATTTTTTATCACTTTTCCTGTAATATTCCTTTTAAATGTGACATTTATTTGCCAGGCAAAAAAAAACCCTCTTGTCAAATACAGTTCTTAATTATAGATTTACAGGTTTGTGAAGGCTGTGCTACTTCCTTCTATTCAGTACATAACCGCCAGAGTAAAGAGAGGTAAGTAATAGCACGAGGAAAACAGGGTTTTGCACTGGTCCTGGTACGATGGTGTGCAATATTTCCCTTAGAACGTTTTATGAAATCGAATACTCTGGAAGTAGACAGGACATAAAACAATCTTTTAAGAATAAAATAGAGAAGACACAGAGTTCCATTCAAGCTAAATTTTGACATTAAAAAGAACCAGCTACTAGAAAAAATTACATTGGCACTCTCCATTTTGTTTGTAATCGCCAAAAATAAGCATCCTTATCGTGAAAACAATACTTCAAGAAGGTGGAATATTCTTTCCAAATCGTGTCTTTGAAATCATAAAATTTGAAGACCAAGATGAAAAACTCCCTAATTTTTTTATTTAGCTAGTGTTATTTTAACAATATATATTAATAAAAAGAATGTGCAAAAATTTTTTACATTTCAATAGCCACAGATAATTAGGAGATGGAGAGCATTGATCATTGAATAACTTATAAATCTCATTTTATTAACTATTCCTGAGATACCTAATAAGTAAAAGAGTGATCTCATCTAGCCATTTGATATGGAAGACCGCAAGGTGGAGCAAAGGATCTCAATAATAATGTATATGATCAAACTCTAAATAATACAGTAGGCTCACTATCATTGCAAACCATTTTGAATTCACAACTAATCCTTATCTTCAAAAAACAATCTGGAGATAAACCATCAGTTTCCAGCATGGAGAGTTAAGTCTTATCATATTTTGCCATGTAAAATGCACACTTTTTTTGCCCAATTTCTTGAGGGAAAAATAAGGATGAGTATTATACATGAGTATAACAATCCTGTGTATAATGCGCAAAAAAATGTGGGTGCACAATATACATGGCAAAATATGGTATATCTAGAGGTTTAGGGTGAACATTTTTCACAAAAGCTACATTTATTTTATATAAGGAGCTTGAAAGCACTCCCCCCTCTGACCAACAACTAATGCCCAAGGCAACGGTGTGCCGAAAAAAATGACCATAATTGGAAGTCACTACAAGTTGCCTCCTTTAGACTGAGATGAGAACAAAGAAGCCACCGAGTGTGTTGTCTCAGGTCTTTCCATCTGGCTGACCTTGCTGTAGACGAAAAATCGGCGACAGCTGTAGCTGTGTGCCGCACCAAGATTGCTCACGGCCTCCTGTGTGACACGCACGCACGTCCCCTCACTTTGCTTTGTTTCCAGAAGCATTGTATTCTCACGTTTCAAAAGTGAGAGGCAAGAAAAAGTGACAATTGGAGGTAAAAAAACAAAACAGTGAGGAGATATGCTTTAATAGCTTCATCCACATCACTTTGTTAGCAATCTGTGATTCTGACTGTCATGTCTCCATCATTGGGATGAAGTACATCTGAGCCTCACTCAGACATTGTTTCTGAACAGCAAGTTGTCCTAAGAGGGTAAATAATTTTTGGCCTCCGCCATTCCAGCATATAAAATTTGCAAGTGGCTGTGGAAAACTTGCAGGTTTTTGTTTGGACTAGTTCCAGAGGCAGCTTCCAATGTTTGCTTATCTATATAAACCAAATATTTCATCCTGCTAAAATGGGGCAGAAATCTCATGATACCATGCTCTTAACAGTATTTCTAGTACTTCTCACTTTCCAACAGGCCAGAAATACTATACGAATGCCCTCTCTCTCTCTTTCTCTGTGTGTGTGGGTTTGTGTGGGTGTGTTTCCTTTCACAAGTTCTGACCAGACCTTAAAGCAACATGAATCTGAAAAACATTCTTTTGTGCTTTTGTTAATCAACAATGCTTCCATTTGAACTTACCCTGCTGAACATCATGTCTGAATTCTCTCATGTAAGCACAGGAAGTATGACTAGTCTACAATGTGATGGAGATTTGGAGCACATAACATTTCAGGGTTAATTAATGTATGAACGGGTTTTTTTAGTAAATTAATATCAATGAATTAAAAGTACACTTAAAAAAAACTACCCAGAAAAAAAAATCAGGGAACTTGGGTCTGAAAATGAAGGTGATGCTATTTCCATGCCTTGATGAAAGGCCAAAAACAGAACATACAGATCCTTCTATGTAAGTAACATGGAAACGAGCCTTTGATAAAGGAAGCAGCTGCCGTGTTTGTGGTAATGTTCTCTATTGTCTTCATTGGCTTCTATTGTCTTCTCTATTGGCTTCATTGTCTTTCAGAGTCAGCATCACAATCAATGATTTAGTAACCAGCAAGATCCTGGGATATCTTGCCATGGCATCCCATACTTACAGGTTTAGATGGATTGAGGCCCTGTAGCTTAGGAGTTCCAAATTTGGAATCTGGAGCCAGGCGGACCTGAGTCAAAGCCGCAATTCTGCCACTTACTGGCTGTGTGGCCTTAGGCGAATTACTTTACTCTCTGAGCCTCTGTACACAACCATTACAAGTAGAAAATATGAGAGCTTTACAAGTTTGTACAAGAGAGCTCTTGGATTTGCTGGAAGGATTAAAAGAAAATTCCTATAAAGCACTGGCAGGTAATACAGGCATATCGCGTTTTTATCGTGCTTCGCTTTATTGTACTTCACAGATGTTCCGCTTTATACAAATTGAAGGCAAGACCCTCCACCAGCAAAAAGAGTACAGCTTGCTTCATCGTGATACTGGCTGTATTGTGGTGGTCTGGAACCAAACAGCAACATCTCCAAGGTATACTTGTATGTGCTCCATGGAGGGCAACAACTTTATTCTATTATTACTGAATTAAAGTTTCTATCAGTTATCACTTGACCCCTGGGACTGTGGTTTACTGACTTATCCCAGAGTGCTACTGAGTATTGCTAATCCTTCACAACCAGTGAAATTTCCAGTGCTTCCTAGAGGAGGAAGCAAAAGCGGAGGGAGGCAGGGAGAATAGCCCTGGGGGTTGGGGGGTAGACGTGGAAGTGGGAGGAAAGGCACTACTAATCAATTGATGTGATGTTGATGGGAACCTGTGCACCAGAGAGATATCATTAAGCTTCAGCCTTTGAATTCCAAATCGTGAGAGAAAATTATAGGAGTCTCCTGGATATTTCCCCAATCACCACGGCAGATAACTAGGCAACTCCAGGTGTTTTAGAAACATAAACAGAAATGAGGGAACCACAGCTCAGCAAAGTCTTGGCTCCATAAAGATCGTGCAGAGTGTAGGAAGTGGTACAAGCGAGGTGAGCAAGGGGCAACTTCGAAACCCCTACTGATAAGGAATGCTAGGCTCTGCCCTTGAATGTAACTCCTGCAAGCCGTGCTCTGTAGCCTCAAGAAAACATTGCACACACACACATATTCACACTCATGCAACACAAGCACAAATAGCCTTTTGATTTCAGATATGGTTTCAGCACAATTGTTTAATTACCTAATAGACGCTTTATGACTTCAAGCTAAGATTTTGGGCCCACACTAGCACTTAGCACACAAACACTTTAATGTCAGTAGTTAATCCAGAAATGCCTTAGATATAACACTTAACAGCTCACCGAATGGCTGCTCAGAAAGATTATTGTAATTATAACTAAATATCAGTAAATGTTAATCCAGTGAATAGCACTTATTTGTTCAAAGCCAAAAAGAAAAAAGTGATTTCTCTATCCCTTGTCACATCCAATCTGAAGGCAATTCTGGTTTTCTGCTCTAAAATAGATCCCGAACCTGGCCACATTTCACCATCAATAATTCCTACCACCCTCGTCCGAACACCACTATTTCTTGCCTGGTCTCCCTGTTGATTCTCTCTCTCGCCCCTTTAGAATCCGTACTTTACACACAAATCGAAGAAACCATTGTCAATTAAATCAGAACACATCACCCCTCCTTAGTTTCCTCCAGCATCTCCCCACGAGGTGCATTGCCCTGCTGCTGAGCTCCGCGAACTCATGTCTTCCTTGTCTCTCCCAGCCTTTGGTTCCTGCGAGAGAGCACTGGCTGCCACTCTGGGTACTTGGTACGTTCTGTCACTGCGGCCTAGAACACTTGCCCCCCAAGTTTGCTGTGGCCGTCTTTGGGATATTATCTAGATCTCCTTTGAAATGGCTTTCTCACAGGGTTTCTTCACTAACCACTCATGGAAACAGCCATCATCCTCACAGTCATTCTCTACCACAGTTTTACTTTCTTCATGGCCATCTGATAGTGTCTTGGTCATTTCTTTGTCAGCTTGCTTATCGTCTGCCTCCGCAGTACAGAATATGAGCTCTGTAAGAGCAGAAGCTTTCTCTTACTGGAGATTCTTACGTAACTAGAACGCTGTCTGACACAGTAAAATAAGCACGTGTTGAGTGCTTACTGTGGATAAGTATGATGGTAAGCTCTTTATATGGATTATCTTACTTTATAGTCCTCACATTTTAGAGGTGGTACAATTAGTATCCTTGTTTTCACAAAAGGGATATGAGACTTAGATAGGTTATGTACCTTGTCCAATCAGAGAGCAAGTAGATGATGGTAACTGTATTTTAAAACTCAAGTCTATTGAGACATCATTTATCCACAGTAAAATATGCCCATTTTAAGTGCAGAGATCGGGTTTTGATAAATGTACGGACCTTTGTAATCACACCCACAATTAAGACACAGAACATTGCAGTCACCCCTAATGGTTCCCTTGTGCCTTTTCCAAGCTAACCCCCTACTCACCCCGGCCCCTGGCAGCCAGTGATCTGCTTTCTATCAATATAGATTAGATACAGAATGCACTCCCTTTTCTATATTTACACCCATAGTAGAAATCACACTCAGCTGCTTTGGCCCTAAAGCCATTTCTGAAGTATTCTTTGATGCATGAACAGGTGACATTCAGAGGTTTAGATAAAAATTTTACAAAGTCCAAAATTTTTATAATAAAAATAATTGTGCAAACATGAATATAGATAAGTAACAATGATAGAAATAAATAAGTAGCCATCATTGATTAAGGTAAGATAATACTCAAAACCTAAAAATCTAGCTTCAAATTCTGGTTTTGTCTCTTACTAGTTTTGTGTCCTCAAATTAGTTTTTCACACACCAAGTTTTAGGCTCCTGATCAACCTATAAAAATAGAGATAATTGTGCCCACATGGCAGAGACAATAAAAAAGATCATGTACTTAACATGAAGCACAGGAGCCTGCATTTAAGAGGGCATGATTACCACAGTACTTATTCCTATTTCTGTTACAGCAGCTAGACCGCACTGCCTTAAACTCTTAGTGGGCTGTCTTTTCAAAGTATCACAATGCCTATCAAGACGCAGGCATCTCTGTGACATAGGGAGGGAAAGAAACTATTACTCAGATTTTTCAAATGGAGAAACCAAAGCAAAGAACATTCAAAGTGACTCACACAAGCTGCAAACAGAGCTGTCGGCAGGGAGGTCAAGAACTCAGATTTTTCCAAAGACTCTCGAAGTAATTCATGTACATTATGCATTGTCCCTGTATTTTTGCTAAGCTGGTAAGAGGAAACTGCCTTTACTGCATTTGATAAGTGGGGGCTCTAGGCAAGAGGTTGTGAAATGACCGTACAAGTTGCTAATATAAATAATAACAAAATGAGGACTAAAACTTTACCTGTGGATTTGCCATTTCCTTATCACTGAGCTTGCCTATCCCACAAACTCTAAAACTGGAGCTTTATGAAAATGAATCACTAATCAGCACATTCAAGAAGAATGAAGAGAATAAAGAGACAGAAGGGAAATGGAAAGAACTCAAGAAATTTGATGGAGTAAAGATAAACACTAAAAATGGTTGAAGTTGTGAATATGGCCCATATGTTCTTCTGGAGCCAGAAATTATCAGACAAATAAGTGGAAATCTGTGGCTGCTAGACAATGTACCAGAAGCACCCATTTAGGGATATAGTAATCCATGTGTCATCAAGAAATGTGTCTTTGGGATCATGGAAAATATGCCACTCCAGTAATGCCTCAAAAATTTCAAAATTCTCATTCCGTGGCTGCATAAAATTAGTTATTGGCTTGAACCAAAACAGAGAAGACAGACTTGTAATACAGAAAAAACTTCACTCCCTCTGAGCTAGCTTCTTGCAAAAGGATGTTGTGCTAGTTGGTGAAAAAGCACTTTCTAAAATAAGAATATCCATTTTGGGTACAGAACAATTCTTAATATTTCCATGTTTAAATGCAGTCATATCTCGTGGTGTTTAAAAAGTAATAGAGTATGATGTTCCAAAATTCTTGAGCCCCTTTTCTGAACGGCAGAGTGGGGAGGAGGGTTTCACTAATATTAAGTCACAAGTTATAGAAGGCATACTTCTTAAATAATGCCGGCAAAGACTTAATTTCACTCCCTGCATGCTAACCTACTTCTCTTGCCCTTATACCTTCATCTTTCTGATGGAGATATAGAACTTCATTCTTTAACAGGAGATACTTTGAGTATTTTTAAGGAGATCTTAGTCCCAGGAGGGCCTAATGAATACCGCAGGTGCTCATATGTCAAGAAAATTTTAAGAACGGTCACGCCTGGAGGCAGAATGACAAGTCTCAGTGGGAGGCGTTTGAATTATGCTGAAATTCAGAACATGCAATGACGCACTATAATATTTTACTTCGGTTCATTCCTATTTCTAACTCGTAAGTACAGTAAAAAAGACGTCAGACAACACTCATGTTTCTACACGCTTTGAGAAGTGTGGGATGTATGCGTGTGTGTGGTTAGGGTTGGAGAGAGAACGTCTGCCCTCCTTATCGATGTGACCCTCTCAGGGTTTGAGCTACAAAGTTCAATTTTAACAACTGATCTCAGAGAGGATAAAGAGCTGGGAAAAGATAGACACTCAGCAAAACTGGGAAATAAGCAAAAGTTATCACTGCTGTCTTTCTGTGGTACCAGAATATGTGACTTTGTGATTCCCTTTGTGTTCAAGTTTCCCCATCCCAGCCACACCAGCTTACCACCCCGCCTACACAATGTTGTGTTCCACCCAAGAGCCATATGCCAGAACTTTCCTGAGCTCTTGTCAAAATATTGAACTAGACCCTATTCTTTTCAAGGCACAATGATATGTGATTGCAAATGTGTCTATTGCAGCGTGCCTTTCAGAGTGTTCACATACAAATCTGAATTTTGTATTTTACTTTCCTATAAGAACGGGATGATTAGAAATACCGGGTTTGTCATCCTGTAACACAACAATCTCCAAAACTAGAGCAGAGATAGTTTCTAAGATAGTTTCTCCAGCTTCCAGAGGGTACCCTCCACCCTTCTAACTATTTACTGTGGAGGGGGGTGGTTAGGGACTTTCATCACTGCCAGCTTCTACCCCTGGAAGAAGAGTGGGTAACTCCCCATCCAGAAATACAGAGGGGTGTTGAGAGGCCTGGGGCAATATATCTCTGTGGACAGAAGGTGTGTCATTATGGGCTGTATATCCCCTAAGGGTACAACCAAGTACATGCAAATTGCAGGAAGTCTCTGTGTTTGTTTTGTTATTTTACCTTAGAGCAAACACTAAATTAAAATAAAAGGAAAGGATTCATGGCCCAAACTACCCACAGCCCCATCACCTAAACAAATCAGTGTTGTCTTTCAATTTCACCCAGAGACCTCATTCCTAGGCAACTTGACTGAGCTGTGTTGTTATGTATATGATCCCATTACATTACACTAGGAACCTACTTACTGTTTTGCCTTCCTGTTTTCTTAACATCCTCAGTACCCAGGGTAACTACACAAACATCCATCTATAAACACAAATATAGGAGCATTTTGTTAGGAAAAAAAGATCATGCTATGTACCTTTCTCTATAATGTGCTTTTCTCACTTAATAACATGCCATAAATACAGGGGAGATTTATGTCACTCAAAACTGTGACAAAGTCTCACAGAGTTTCCTGGGAGTCCTTGTGTCTCTCATAGAGGTTTTGTCTCTGAGTACACGGCTGCTCCTCAGGGGAATCAGGTCCCCAGGCAGTGAGCACACAGCTGTGAGTTGGCTGTAGCTCAGGCCTGGCCAGCTGGGATGGCCATGTTATTCAAGGGCTGGGCTTTGGCATCAAGCAAACCTAAGTCTGAATCCTTGCTCTGCCACTTACTGACTCGGTCACACTTGGGCACAGGGCTGTTTTATCTAATAAGCCAGTTAAGAGCATAGAATTCTGGTACAGCAGAACAAGGACCCCTCAAACAAGTGCACCTTTAACAAACTTACCCAAGGTTTAGCCAGCAGAGAATCAGCTATTTTAACTCCAGCATATATGTGAATGTATTGTGTAGTGTATTATCTTTTTTTAAATTAAATACAGAAAAGTATACCTTAATCTTTTTGGTGTTTGCTATTCTAAGGCTCTTAATCATGTTGCACTTGGGGGTTTGGGTTTTTTTTTTAATCTCCAGTGAGAAAAAAAAAATGTCTGTAAATGAAGCTATTAACATTGGGTTCACAGAGGCATCATGAAGATCGGAAGTGACAAATTTATCGAAAGTTCTCGGCTCCATTCTGGCACTTATAGGTATCCCATAGTAGTTCTCCTTAAGGCAGTCTGTGTTCCCTTCCCATTTTCCCCATCTCAGCCCTCAAGGTTTGGCCCCTGAAAACTTCCCTCAGTAAACCTTTCTTCATCTCCCTGGTCTTCCCTCCCCTTCAATTGCCTTGCAACTTTCTGAGTCATTGCCTGCAGTTCCTGATACCTTTACCTCAGCCACCCATCTGAAAGCTCCTTGAAGACAGAGACTGAAATCGCTCCATCCCCAATGGTTTCTTGAACCAAAGACACCTCACTTCTACTCATAAACTGAGAAATCCAGGCAAAGGGAACGAGAGGAGAGAAAGGGCCGCTTCCAAGTGGAAACGTTAACGTGGCTGTACTTTTCCTGTTTGCCACACTCCGGCCTTCTCTCCCTCCTCCTTTCCCCTTGGCATCCCTGGCTATTTCCTCTGCGTGTAGTTAGCCTGCTTTCTTCCAGCTCAGTTCTCAGAGTGCAAGTGTTAAATGCCTCACTAGCACCTTCTTCATAATGACTTGGGAGAGTAGATGCTCTCAAGTGGCTCTGAAGACTATGGTCACAGGCCAGGTCGTGGCACTGGGCAGGAATTTGCTCTCAGCCTCACTGGCTCAAACGTGTGTGCAAAAGCAAAGGATAAAACTTTGTTTCTGCCCCAGCTGTCCCAACAGCTTTCACTTGGGGCTGTACCCAGTTTCGAGTCTTACAACCTAGCTTCTTCTTTCTTTCTTTCTTTCTTTTTTTAAGGGGCCAAAGTGTATCCTTTATGAACTATTTTTAAAAATATGACCTTAAACACTTAAATCTTTATAGCTCTGTAGTTGCTTAAAATAAAATTCGGTCAACATGCAATGATACAAAGGATTCTAAGATAAATAGAAATTCATTGCCATAATTTGTCTCCTAAATAATAACAATAGATGAGCAATAGCTTCTCTTATCTGAAATTTCAGCTGCCTTCCTTTACTCCATGACACAGGGCCCAAGACCTACATTATTGCATTAAGTTTGCAAAGCAATCGAGATGCCCTTGAGTAAGATTCATCATCTTGTCCTAAATTCTCTACACGCTCCACTAAAAGCCTAGTGGCAGACTGAAGGGATTGTCAGAAAGCATAAAAGGCAAAATAAAAATTTTATGCTCTTTTAGGCAAGTGAAGATTTGTCCTGGAGCAATTTCTGATATTAACTCATTAATCCTCACAACCTATCAAGAGGATAGATGTCAGGAAGGAGCAGAGACCTGTCATCTCAATCACCTTCAAAACTTGCCCCAAACTGGGCACCGGCCATTCCCCTGGGCTTGGCTGAGTATCCCCACAGAGCCCAGGAGGAGCTGGGACTGGAGAGACAGGATTCAAAAGTGTCTCTACAACTTCCTTTTCCTGTCACTAGGACCTGTGCATGGTTTAATGCACTTCTGTTGTCATCTTGATTTTTTCTTAATGAACATTGAACAAGGAGTCCTGCATTTTCATTTTGTATTGGGCCCCCACGATTGTGTAGTCGATTCTGCCTGTCATGCACTCTAGGAGAAAAAGACATCAGGAGCATAACATTAAGGCCGGGAAATGTTTCCTTGATCTCCATACTAATGCCAATGGTATAGGAGTCAAGTCCACATTTTCTGTGTCTCATCAGAACTCTAGTTTTGCTCTACTTGTTTGAAACTAAATTGGGCTATGTGCTTAGAATTTTAAGTAAAACAGAAGACTAGATATTTTTCCTTTCAATTCTATTTATGCCACATTTATGTTTTCTTGGTTTGAAATCCTGTTTAATTTACTTTATGGTGTTTTTAATTGGTGTCATATAATACCATACCTCCTTTGGATGTGGCATCTCAACAATGTGCAATTTCTAATAGTCAGCATGAAATCATAACTTAGAAAAACATTGCTGAGCTAATTACAGGGACTATCAAAATAAATCCAAATCTTTTCTGGGCCACAGTCCATATCGGAATCATAATAAGTGTGAAAATGTTTACAAATCATTACAAATTTTCCACATAGTTTCAGTCAGTGTTAGGACCAATCATATTTTTTCAGTCATTTGAGTCGATGTGTTTTGGATTATCTCCAGTGAGAACACTGATTTTAGAAAACAGCTTATTAGAGATTACAAAGATCAAAATACAGAATTCAAATAGCCCTGAAAATGCAAACAGTGAGGAACATTCTTCATGGAACTATTTGAATTCACCCATAAACACAATTATTTATTCTGAAAAAACATTTCACGGAAGTGATAAAGGCAAGAAATTGAAGGAAAGTAGCTAGGCAATTTAACTACTTTGTATAATTTAATGAATTCACACGTTAAGAAAGTTCTGTTTAGAAGCCTAAAAATTATATAATCGCAGTTTG
>VMDR010031278.1:0-12095 GCA_007922815.1 Macrotus californicus | reverse complement strand
TGTGTGGGGGAAGTGGTGTGTGGGGTGGGGGGGGTAGATGGGACAACTGTAATAACATAATAAAATATATTTTAAAAAAGTAATAATACAAGGATAAAGTCTGTTTCATGTACTAACAACTATAACCCTATTTTTGCTCCACCCTATATGTAAGATAACATGAATATTTATTCAACCCTAGACAATATTTAATGCTCTAATGGGCTTGAAGTAACTGGTAGCCTGGGTGTTAAAGACTCTGTTTTTCCTCCTGTGCGGCCCCTTCACTACTTGCATAATGCACTTCACTTCCGGTCGCCAAATGTGTGGGGAGTTTCTCTTCACACCAAGCAGTTCCTTGCAGTACCAGCTGGGTGTCCGGCACTTTAACTCAGACATTGTCTACCTGGAGAAAGTGTCAGATCTCACAGGGTAAGGGCTCAGTCTGGCAAGACTGCTCCCACCTGACTTAAGATGCTGTTCACAAGTAATAGTTTACCCACAACTTCAGTCTGACTTGCCTACACATCAGAGGTTCCCATGATCCCATCCTCGGTTGGATCAGTTTGCTAGAGCGGCTCACAGAACTGAGAGAAAGGTTTACTCACATTTACCACTTTATCTAAGGCTATGATAAGGACACTGATGACCGGCCAGATGAAGAGACACAGGATGAGGTCTGGGAGAGTGCTCAGCACAGGAGCTTCTGTCACCCTCCTGGTGTGTGGTTGTGTTCACTGGCCGGAAGCTCTGTGATCCTCCTACTGGAGGGATTTCATGGAGCTTCCTCACATGGGCACGACTGATGATTATTTCATTTCCAGCCCCTCTCACCTCTGGGGAGACGTGGGGGCGGGGCTGAGAATCCTAAGCTTCTAATCAGGGCTTGGTCTCTCTGGTGACCAGCCCCACCCAGGAGCCACCTAGGATTTCATTAGAACAAAAGACCTTTCTATCACCCAGGAAATTACAAGGGTTTTAGAGTCCTGTGTCGGAATGGGGTCAAAGAGGAAATACTAGAACAAAAGATGCTCCCATTGCTCGTATCACTTAGCAGTGTGCCAGAGTTTCAGCATCCTGTCCCAGGAACCAGGGGCAGATAGATATATGAGAGTATATTATATATATATTATACATTCTCTTACTGCACACTGAGAATCTGTGGTCAATAGACCAGAAACCACTGAGCTGAGTTTATTGTTAAAAATAATAGTGTTTTTCCTATTACAAAAACATGTAAAAACCATGCTTCCCACATGCACAATGGAGAAAATTTGGAAAATAAGGAAATTAGCAAGAAAAGAGGAAAGAACCACCCAGAGTCAAAGCATCTTCTAACAGTTTTATTATGTGTGTTGTTTTTTTAAAAAAAAACATTCTGTGAATGTGTTTGGAGCACGTGCCTGGTGTGGGCACAGTGCTGGATGTGGGCTATAGCACTGGAAACCATGGAAACCATGGCAGCATTGTGTATGGCAGAGACAAGACAGCCCGTGAGTAGTGGGTGCAGGAGGCTCGCTGTGGAAGGCCTGGTGGGAGGGCATGGGAGCAGTGGCAGGGCCGAGCCATCGGCACGTGTCACAGTGGAAAGTTAGACCCTTTCTTTTTCCTGGTGGCAAAAGTGTGCATGTGTATTTTGCTGCATCTTTAATTTGACAGGATGACATCATCGATGATGTTGACAGCTTTCTGGCTGCAGCAGAGACCCTGAAGGAAAGAGGCGCATACAAGATCTTTGTGATGGCGACTCATGGCTTGCTATCTTCAGATGCTCCCCGACTGATTGAGGAGTCTGCCATTGATGAGGTATCAGCCAGCTTGTGGGCGGGCTGCCCTCCCCTGCCCCTCTGCATCTCCTGATCTATAGCTGCAGAGCATAGGTGGAGAAGGAGCTGTTTTACAGTTACAAATGGGTTAAAAACGCAGGTTATACTGCATTTGCATTTTATGGACTACAAGACTGCCCATAGTAACAGTTAATGGGTCTGATAACCCTCGTAACTGGAGAATATCGTCTGCCCTGACACTGCGCACACACCCTTCCTGAGCTCCAGCATAGCCCTGCAAAGCCCACGTCAGTGCCTCGTTTGGTTTTTTTTAAAGATTTGATTTACTTATTTTTAGAGAAAGGGAAAGGAGGGAGAAAGAAAGGGAAAGAAGCATTGATGGTGGGAGAAAAACATTGATTGATTGCCTCTTACAAGCCCCTGATCAGAGACCTGGCCCCGAACCCAGGCATGTGTCCTGACCGGGAATTGAACTGGTGATCTTCTGTTCTGTGGGACATTGTCCAACCCACCCAGCCACACTGGTCAGGGCTCAACACCTCTTTTAGAGAGACAAGAAATTGTGCACCAGAAAAATTAAGTGACTTAAGGCCAGACAGCTAACTAGGCTGAACATTTGGATTCAGACCTTAGTTTGCCTGATGCCAAAGCCCATCTCTCCCCCTAGTATAGGCTGCCTGTGATATGAGATTGGGAGAGGGTGGCCAACAGGGCAGTTTTCCTAAGCTGTCTGCAGCTCCCAGTGTGGCTGAGGGGGGCTGTCCAGGTTTACTAGCCTTCCCTTGTTCTAGAGGCCAGCCAGGTAGCGGGGGCTTGACTGTATAAATCACATTTTTATTATCCCATAAACAGAAGTGCTGTCTTCTGTAGATTCCTAGATATTGAATCTTCAGTTAAACTCTTTTTACTTTTCCAAGTCTCACATTTTTACTCCTCATATTACATCTCCCTGAGCCTGGCCCTGTGTTTATCATCTTGGATGGGGTCAGGATGCCTTAGTACAGACCAGAGGCCAGACTTCCATATCTGCTCAGTGCAGCCTCCTCTCTCAGCTGGATAAAATGGACTGAGAATCCAGAATGGCAGTACAGGCACTGCAGGAAGCAAAATGAACACAGAGTTCCCATGTTAAGTAAAGTGAGAAGACTTCAGGCCCTGGGCCACTCTCACTGGTCTGCCTACATGGCACCAGGCGGGTTCTCATGGTACTGTGTGCAGGCCACTGAGAAACAGCAGAGCAGAGGAGGGTGGAGAGGACACAGCTGGGGCCAAGTGTTTTCAAGCAAAGTGGACTTCGGGGGGAAGGCATAGCCCAGCAGAGGCACACATGAGTCCGACAGCAGGCGTACTCCAGTGGAGAGGCCACCCCTATAGTCGTCTTGGCATCCCTGAGAGCACTCTGTCACTGACGTGCATCACCGAAGTTGGGGCAAGTAACTGATGGCCAAATTGGGTTCCTGCATTCACTCTGGTTAGGAAGCAAGGTTTTTCATATAAACTTACACACAAAACATCATTGCACAGTAGATTATAAGGTTTTGGACAATGTAAAAGTAATGCGGGGTGGACCAGCTAGGCGGTGGGAGTTGAGGATGGAAGAGGGCTGATGCTCTTCTTCCAGAGCCAGAGCCACTAAATAGTGCTCAGTGTCGTGAAAAGTCATGATTTGAGGCATTTTTTTTTCTTTTATTAAAATTGAAAGTAGTTAAGTGAAATGCCCAGAATAGGTGTCTCTAGAGAGGACATTAGTAGATGCCAGGGCTTGGGGAAGGGTGAAGCTAGGAGTGAGAGCTAAGGCGTAGAGGGCTTCTCTTGGGGGAGATACTAAACACACTTCTGTCCCAGAAACTTTAAATGGGTATGTTGGGCTGCTCCCAGAATAAGGCATCCTGTTTTCAGTGTTTGAGAGAAAATTGATGGAAAAAGTAGGCAGGACTTAGTTTACATGCAGAAAACAAAATTATTTGTCCACCTTTAAAAAGTGGGTGAATTGTATGGTATGTGAATTATAGCTCAATAAATCTGTTATTTTTAAAGATTTCCCAATGAGGGTGGTTATTTAATGAGAAAGACAGCCCGCTGGTCACCACATGGTGCCCTCCAGGAGGTGCTGTGTGTGTAGTGCAGGCTCCGCCCTACCTGGGTAGCTCTGCAGTTCTTTCCATGTGGATGGAGCAATAAATTCTGTTTGGTACCAGTGGGGAGGTATCTTTTTTCTGGGTGGGGGGAGGTGGGAATTGTTCTCCCTTTTACAGGTAATGAGACTTACATAACCTTTTATGTTTTCATTCTTGCCCAATATCAGGAAGATCAAATGCCAAATGAGGAGTCGCAGTAACTATGTTAGGTTAGGGTTTCACGTCCCCAGTGCTGCCGGTTTTGAATAATTCCTGATCTCTCTTTCTCTGTTTCAGCATTCTGCTTCTGCATTTGCTTCTTTACAGAAACTGTCTTGAGCCTCATTTTGGAAGTAGGGAGTATGCATTATGAATAATAATAAAGATTATTCCCATTCCCTGTTTTTTAAAGAAGAATGGATATTTTAATTTTCTTCAGTTTGTAGCTGTTGAAAAATGCTTATTTTCTCCTTTTTTTAATTTTTATTAAGTATTAACTTTTAAGAATAACGGCCTTTTAAAAATAGAATTATCAGGAAGAGACTTTTTATTTTATTTGTTTTTAATTTAGTGACTTTTGAGAGAAACATGGATTTGTTGTTCCATTTACTATACACACATTGGTTGATTCTTGTGTGTGTCCTGACTGAGGATTGAACTCACAACCTTGGTGCATTGGAACGACCAGTTGAGTTACCCAGAAATAACAGCTTTATGGAGATATAATTCACAGACTATACAATTCACTCATTTAAAGTGCATAATTCAGTGGGTTTTAGTACCTTCTCAGAATTGTACAGCCATTACCACAATCAATTTTAGAACAGTTTTATCCCCCTAGAAAGAAACCTCACACCCATTAGCAGTGACGTCTCGTTTCTTCTCAATCCACTCAGCCCTAGGCAACCACTTCACTTAATCTACTTCCTGTCTGTAGGTTTACGTTTTATGTGAATGGAGTCGTACATCATTGTTCTCTCATGTCTGGCTTCTTTCACTTAGTATAATGTTTATCCACATTGTAGCTAGCATGTGTCAATATTTAATTTCTTTTTGTTGAATTGTGTGGAAAGAACATTTTTTATCTCTTCATTCACGGAAATTTGGGTTGTTTTCTGCTTTCTGACTGTTGTGAATAATGCTGTTAGGAACATTCTCGTACAAGCTTTTGTATGAACATATGTTTTCATTTCAATGGGAGTGGACTTGCTGGGTCGTGTGGTAACTCTAAGTTTAACCCTTTCGGTACGAGTGCTCTTTCCGCCACGACACTCCCGCTGTACAAGGTGCTGTGCCGAAAACGTGCACATAGCACATGCTCAGTCCTCCTTTGTGTGAAGACTTTCCTAACCTTGTGTAAGATCTATGCTTAATAAAACAATGCTTTTTTCCAAGTGTTGTTTGTAACTTTAATACTAAGAGATAGTTATATAAAATTCTATCAATTATATAAGTAAAATTTATAAAAATTATATACAGATGGATGCTGGATATATCCGGCGCTCGTCCACACAGGTCATCAGATGGGCGCTGGATATATCCAGCACCCGTACCGAAAGGGTTAAACTCTTAAGGAACCCCACACTGTTTTCCAACGCAGCTGAACCATTTTGCATGCCTACCAGCAGTGTAGGAGGCTCCCAGTTTCTCTGCATCCTTGTCAACACTTTTTATTATGTCTTTTTGCCTGTGGCTGTCCTGGTGGGTGTAGGTTTATCAAATGTTAGCCTAAGAAACAAAAGGTAGCCTTCACGTGGAGAGAAAGTGCCGCTGAAGGCTCGGTAGACCCACTGCCCTCCTCGGAGATTTGAGAATACACGAGGTCTCAGGCCGCACCAGGGAGCTGCTTAGTTTCATGACACTGTTGGTTTTCCTCTCGATTTGAAGGTGGTGGTGACCAATACAATTCCACACGAAGTCCAGAAGCTCCAGTGCCCCAAAATCAAAACGGTGGACATCAGCATGATTCTTTCAGAAGCCATCCGGCGGATTCACAATGGGGAGTCCATGTCCTACCTTTTCAGAAACATAGGCTTAGATGACTGAAGAGCTTTCCTTTCTAGAACTCCCGAGGGCCAAACTGGAAACATGAGGAGGAGGGACTGGGGGAGACCATGCCCAGTTTCATGTATTTCCCAGGGGCCATGTCCGTTTTGTTTCTTTCTTGTTAATTACTATGAAGATAGACCAACTTTTTGTGTCAGTTGGGTGTTTGTGAGGTTTTGGGGCAATTTTTATAAAAGAAAAACTGTGTTCTCCTCTTAAATAAAATAAGACCTTATTGTTTTTAGTTCAACTATTCAAAATATAACTTGGAATGAGAATTTTTAGCTCACAAACAGCCTTTTTCCAAAATTGTTGGAACCCAAGTGCTTAAAAAATATAATAAAATGAAACAGTCTACTGTATGATACCTGTAATTGAAAAGCCAAAAAAACTATACTGTTGAATCCAGGTAATGACATTTTTAGAAATGCTTTTATAGACAAGCATATGGAGTATGTGACCATTATTTATTTTCTGCAACAAAAGAAGGAATAAAAACTTAATGTGTTTGTGTGTGATTTTTTACACTTTGTGTTTTGTCAGTTGTTTTATAACTAAAATAAAATGAAAGC
This sequence comes from Macrotus californicus, assembly GCA_007922815.1. Classification (NCBI taxonomy): domain Eukaryota; kingdom Metazoa; phylum Chordata; class Mammalia; order Chiroptera; family Phyllostomidae; genus Macrotus; species Macrotus californicus. The sequence continues at coordinate 5,594 of VMDR010031278.1, read as the reverse complement.
TGAATATACGTGATGTGGATGTTGAAATATTCATCACCTTAAGTTTTCTCTTGTGCAACTTTTCTCGGGGCACAGTAGCCTCTTACGGACATAATGTCCCCTCTTCAGCTTGTCCAGGACCCAGACGTTCCTAACCGTGGTCATTTGACTGTGGCAGGAGAGGAGCTTGAGTCCCAGGCTAGGGGTGGTGGGGGGTCTGTGCTCATTTTGACAGCACAGCCGTTCTCCAAACAAAATGTGGCCCTGTATGCCCTTGGGGATAAGGTGTTGGAGGGAGGCCACTAAGGGCAAAGGGCAAGTAATAGTGATTCTTGTCAGTGCCAAGCAGGTAAGTCTCATCAGTCCTAGAGTTTAGAACTCAAAAACTTGGACCTTCGAGTTTGTCAGACTGGAACACTGGCGTCCTGTGAGTTACACCAGTATGTTCTCCCGCTGAGGTCGTGTGGGCAGTCCCAATCCAGTTCATGGAGTGAAAAATTACGACTTTCTCACCAAGAGAAAATACTTCCAAAAAACCTTAAACCCTTGCTTTCTGCCTGTATGTGTTAGGAAGTGGAATAGAATAGTTGACTTAGCACAAAGTGAAGAGTAGTCACTGTTTGCTATACTGCAGTTTCTTGGCACTCCGCAGAAGGCAGTTGGGCTGCTGGGAGCTTGCCCTGGCGCAGGCCCAGGGCCCTGAGTGTGCAGGAGCACAGGGACCCACTTCAACAGTCCCCAGGTGGTCCCCTGCTCATCCCCTCCATGCTCATCACACCTAGCAGTGCCTAGGCCCCATCAGGTTCTCCTGAGGAAACTGAGCTTCAGAGAAAGATGTCCTCACCACCTCTCCTCCAGTTCCCAGCTGAATTAATAGAGCTGTCCACTTTGAAAGTGTGTGCTTGATTTTTGAGAACCTGTTCCTAGAAATGGAAATGTAAGATCTTCACAAATGAACTTAAGAAATGTTACAGGGACAGCTGCTTTGGCCAGCGCAGCTCTGGTTAGTAGTGGGTGGTTGTCTAACCAATTGCCACATTTGGAAGAAGAGCTTTGGGTGTCTGGTGCCACCTTCCCGAGCCTGTTGGGACCTTCTGAAGTTCTTGCTGAAGCAACTTCACAGCAAATCTCACATCTTCAGACTCTGCTGTGTTGTCTCCTCCCATCTCTTGCCCCTTTTGGCAGCAATGTAACTGTTGAGTTCATTTAGCAGGAAATCTCTAGATGGCTGTATCCCATGAGGTTTGACCTGCATGATTTTTTTTGATGTGTCATGTTTCATGAAGAAAAGTCAAATTTATAGAAAAGTGAATGGAGAAATGGGATGTTTTTCTCTGCATGATGAACTTGTAAAGCTGGCTAGTGCCCTTCAAATCCACAAAGACTTGGGTGTGTGCTCAGAGCTGGCTGTGGGGGGATGTGCCGGTGAACACCTGAAAGAAGCCGCCATCTGGTGCAGGTTGAGACCCTGGCATTTGCAGGTCTTGGCAGAGACAAAGGGCATGGAGAAGCAGCAGCTATTCCATGTAAGGGTCAGGAAAGATAGGTGGAGAATAGGAGCAGGGATAGCATGAGCAAAGGCTCAGAGGTGTGATGAGTGTCACATCATAGCCCATCATGGCTGGAGCGGGAAAAATGGGTGCTCGGGTGGGGGCAGCAGCATAGAGGCCTTTCAGGGACGTGTTGGAAGTTGGGCTCTGTAGGGTTATAGGGAGCGTGGGGTTCTGAAGGCCACAAAGCTCTAGAAAGGAAGTCTCCCACCTGAGCCCCTCAGCCTCTTGAGGTTCCCTCCCAGAGAAAACCAGGGTTACCAGATTTTTGTGCATTGCAGGCTCCTGAGCCAGGGAAGTCCTCTTTACGCTCCAAACTACTGTCTCCTCTTCCCAGCCAGAAATATGGGGAGTTGAACTTAGAAATTCTGTAACAGAAAAAAGGCTTAAGAGTTTCTAATTTTGATTGATTGTCATCACTCTGGACAAATGTGTGTTAGAACTATGCTCTTGGAATGAATACATGCATAAATGAACACCAATTCAGCCACTACTCTGTGCCAGAATGGTAGCCATTTAGTTCTCAGTTTCTTCTATCCAAGGCCCCACCAATGACTGATGGACCTAGGATTCAGACTGAAGAAGTTTCCTGCTTCACAGCCCAGGGCTCTTTGCAATCATTTCAAGCATATCCCAACTTTGAGAAAGCCCTAAGATCTCATCTCTCACTGACCTTCAGCTGCTGCACAACCAGGAAGTGAGGGCTAAGACACAGATGTGACCTGCCTGGCTGAGTGTTGAAGACATGTCGCAAGGCACATAAGAGCCCTTGTAGACTGGTAGATTTTTTTTTTTTTCTTTCAGATTTCAGGCTTTTAAGGAAGCCTGTGATGACTCACTAGTTAACCACTCAGTTGCCACAAACAACAAAGACTATAGACTTTACAAAATTCAGAAAAGCCACCGCAGAAACATAAACAACTACAAGCAGCAGTAAATCCTTGCAGCAGTGAGGGGGTGTGGGCGGTGGGGGGCAGGGCGGGCAGAGAATTTGACTTCCAGACTTCCTGCATAATAACATGCAAGATGTCCAGTTTTCAACAAAAATTCTGAGGCACATAAAATAATAGGGTTGGGCCCAGTCAGACTGACTAGACAAAGACTTTCAATCAACTATTTTAAATATAGTCAAAGACATAAAACCATGAGAATAATGTCTCACTAAATAGAGAATATATCAGTACAGTGATAGAAATACTAAAGATGAACCAAACAGGAGGAAGCACCAGGAATCTGTCTTCCCACCTACACACCTGCAGTGGCAAAATCTGTCTGATGCAACACCTGGAACTCTGGAATCTCTTGGATGTTTGCAACCTCCAGGAGAAGTCTTGAATGGTAAGCTTTGGTTAAATTTGGTCAATTTGAGCTCTAAGCTTAGTAGCAAATACTTACTCCTCAGCCCAGCCCTGCGGCAGGCACCAGTGCAAGTGCTCCTGAAGCAATCTGCGTAAGACTGTGGAAGCCAGAGTGGGCCGGAAAGACTCGGTCTTCCAAATGGTGGGGATCTGTGCTGGTGGCTTCTTCTGACCACGGAGGTACAGATAAAGGGCTGTGCACTGGGAAAAGAAGAGCAAAGTCAGCTGAAGAAAAGAAAGAATAAAAATTGAAGCAGAAATCAATGAAATTGAAAACAAGAACTCAGTAGAGAAAATCAGTGAAACCAAAAACTGGTTCTTTGAAAAAAAATGAATAAAATCAATAGGCCTCTAGCCAGGCCAATAAAAACAAGAAAGAGGATATAAATGACTAATACCAGAAACAAAAGAGGGGATGTCACTATAGATCCCATGGACATAAAAATGATGATAAAGGAATATTATAAACCTCTCTGTCCCCAAATTTGATACTTAAAGGAACCAATTTTTTGAAAGTCTACAAAAACTCCCATAAAAAATAAACAGTATGAGTGGATCTATGCCTATTAAAGAAACAATAACCTTTTAAAATAGAAAGTACCAGGGCCAGATGGATGCTCTGGTGAATTCTACCAAATATATAAGAAGGAATTACCCTAGTTTTCTTTTTTTCTTATTTACATTTTATTGATTATGCTATTACAGTTGTCCCAACTTTTTTCCCTTTGCCCCCCTCACCCCAGCACCCCAACTCTCTCAGATAATCCCCACACCATTGTTCATATCCATGGGTCATGGGTATAAGTCCTTTGGCTCTCCATTTCCTGTGCTGTATTTTCCATCCCCATGGCTGTTTTGTTACTGCCTATTTGTACTTCTTCACCCCTCACCCCTTTGCCCATTCTCCTCCTCCCTGCTCCCATCTGGCAACCATCAAAATGCTCTCTGTATCCATGATTCTGTCTCTGTTTTTATTTGCTTAGCTTATTTTTTTTATTCAATTGTTGATAGATATATATTTATTGCCATTTTATTGTTCATAGTTTTGATATTTTTCTTAAATAAGTCCCTTTAACATTTCATATAATGATGGTTTGGTGATGAACTCCTTTAGCTTTTTTCTTGTCTGGGAAACTCTTTATCTGCCCTTCAATTCTAAATGATACCTTTGCTGGGTACAGCAGTCTTGGCTGTAGGCCCCTGCTTTTCATGACTGAATATTTCTTGCCAGTTCCTTCTAGCATGCAAACTTTCTTTTGAGAAATCAGCTGACAGTCTTATGAGAACTCCTTGGTAGGTAACTAATTGCTTTTCTCTTGCTGCTTATAAGATTCTCTCTTTATCTTTAACCTTTGGCATTTTAATTATGATGTGTCTTGGAGTGGTCCTCTTTCCATCCATCCTGTTTGGGACTTTCCATGCTTCCTGAACTTACATGTCTATTTCTTTCACCAAAGTAGGGAAGTTTTCTTTATTTTTTCAAGTAGATTTCCAATTTCTTGCTCTTTCTCTTCTCCTTCAGGTACCCCTATGATGCAAATTTTTGAATGCTTGAAGTCCCACGGTTCCTACACAATTTTTGGTTTTTTAAAATTCCTTTTCCCTCTTGTTGTTCTGATTGGTTATTTTGCTTCCTTATGTTCCAAATCATTGACTTGATTCTCAGCTTCATCCACTCTGCTATTGTTTCCCTATAATTGTTCTTTATTTCAATTAGTGTATCCTTCTTTTTTTATGCTGTTGAGGTCCTTACTAAGTTCCTTGAGCATCCTTATAACCAGTGTTTTGAACTCTGCATCTGATAGATTGCTTATCTCAATTTTGTTTAGTTCGTTATCTGGAGGTTTTTTTTTTTATCCTAATTTTTTCTTTTTTAAAAATTTTATCTTTTTTTATAGACAGAGGAGAAAGGAGGAAGAGAGGGAATGAAACATCAGTGTGTGGTTGTCTCTCATGTGCCCTGCCACTGGGGACCTGGCCCACAACCCAGGCATATGCCCTGACTGGGAATTGAACCAGCGACCCTTTGGTTTGCAGTCTGTGCTCAATCCATTGAGCCACACCAGCCAGGGCCATTTTATGCAGTTTTGATCTGTTCTTTCATTTGGGCTTTGTTTCTTTGTCTCCTAACTTTGGCAGCCTCCCTGTGTTTGTTTCTGTGTATTAGGTAGAGCTGCTATGACTCTGTGTCTTGGTTGCGTGGTTCACTACAATAGTGGAAAAGCCTCCCCTGTCACCCAAGCTGCGTATTTGAGGTGTGCCTTTTATGTGGGCTGAGTATACTATCCTCTTGTAGTTGAGGCTTGATTTCTGTTGGCAGGTCATTGGGAGGGATTTACTCAGGTCAGTCAGCTGCAAGGACTGGCTGTGACCACTGATCCCCAACCTTCACCCTCCGTGGAGGATTAGCTATGCAGGGACAGGATGGTGCTACTCCAATGTGGTCTGTAGCTGTCCACTGGGTGCACAGGCTCTGGGGTTTCCTGGGTGGTGCAGGCCAAAGTCAGCCCCTTCCTGTGCTTTGCCCAGGACCACCCTGCCTGGGCTATAATGCAATCTGAGATGGCTGCTACTTGTGCTGGGCTTGAAGATTCCCAGGCAAAGCCAAGCTGTGAATATAGGCTAGCTGCTGCTAGTGCTGGACCTAGGGCCACTTGGCAGGAGGTACAGGGTCTGAGGGCTCATTGAGGCTGGCTGTGGCTTGTTT